>PVKC010003443.1:0-39052 GCA_004027635.1 Crocidura indochinensis | reverse complement strand
TCTTTCTTTCTTTCTTTCTTTCTTTCTTTCTTTCTTTCTTTCTTTCTTTCTTTCCTTTTTCTTTTTTTTTCTTACTTATGGGTCACCTGATGGTGCTCAAGGGTAACTCCTGGCTTTGCACTCAGAAATCATTCCTGCTGTCTTGGGGGACCAAATAGGATGCTAGAGATTAAACCCCGGTCAGCTGTGTGCAAGGAACTGCCCTACCCACTGTGCTCTCACTCTGGTCCCAACGTGAAATGAGATAATTTCAATAAAAATAAGTATATGCTTGGATATAACTCAACAATAAATAAACAATAAATAAAGTCGTTGGAGTTTATTTAATACAGTGGATAAAATATATATGTCTGAAAAGAAGCTTACATGTGAAGGAAAAACATTTTCAACTTCATGAAAATGAACAGCTATATGAGATTTTGAAATAGTTGGTGATAAATGCATTGCTTCCTTCCTGCACTTCATGCAGTAAAGACATGTGCAGCTCCAGTTGGTTAATACCACAAAGAAAATTTCTTAGTTTCTAAGAGAAATAATTAATGCATGTATGTATAATTTTTAAAATGGTTTTCTACAAATAATCACTTTAATCAACTATTTTTCCTGATTGGTAACTAACATGAAGAATTTTACAAAAATAATTTAGTAAATTTAAGAAGAATAAAGGTGGCATGAGTTGATGATGTACTTTAGCAGTGGAAGCACGTCACTGATGCTTCAGTCCCAGCCACATTGCAGCAGTGTGAGAGCTCATACAAAATTCACCAAGAGGATAACAATAATAATAATAATAAATAATAATAATAAATACAAGAGAGATAACAGAGTAGAAAGACATGCCGTCACTCAGACTTGATCCCTAGCATCTCATATGGTTCCCTGAGCACAATCAAGTGTAATTTGTGAGAGCAGAATGAGGAGTAACTCCTGAGCATAGATCAATGTAGACCACACCAAAGACTACCCAAGTGATGTATGATCCATCCTGCATATTACTCACATTGAGGATGGGTAGTTCCTTCAACAGTATTCCACCTTTCAATCAGGTAGTTGTTTGTTTTATATGTAGTTCTTTCTGTCTCTTCCTCTTTAACTTTTAGAATTTTCAAGATGCTTTACTTTGAAATTTTTTCAAACACATAGAAAGTTGCAGACTTTTACTCATATCAATGAGTGAAGGAGGTAGGAAAGTTTGTCTCAAATACAGACAGTGGGAGGAGGGAAGGAGGGAGTAAGGGAGCATTGGCGTTGGGAATGTGGCAGTTGTGAAGGGGGGATGGAGCAATGGGAATGTAGCACTTGTGCGCTATTTATGACTGAAACCCAACTACAATCATGTTTGTAATCACGTTGTTTAAATAAAGATGTTAGAAAGTTGCAGACATACTATAATGATCTTTCATATCCTCTATCTACATTCACCAATATTTATAATTCATTACTGTGATTTTAATTCACTTTTTTCTACATCCACAATAATGCACTGGCATTATTCTTTATCTCTCTCACCTTCATTCCTCAGCATTTTTCTTACTATACTTAATATACCTAGTAAATGACTTGGAGTAATTTTCAGCGATTATCTTAGTGCATATATCTAAAAAAGTAAGATTATATACCCACCTTGTAATAGTAATTAGATTTGAGAAACTTGGCATTGATAAAAATATTTTCTATTTTATTTTTATATCCTACTATATTTTATTTTATATTTATTTTTATATAAATATTTCTATATTTATTTCTCCATATGTATATTATATTTATTTCCATCTATTTACTTTTTTTGCCATACTTCTCAGTGTTTAAGGCTTATTCCTGCCCCAAAACTAAAAAATTACTCCTCACAGTGCTCATGGAGTGCTAGAAATTGAACCTGGTTGGGTTGATGAACATTCTGCCTGTTGTGTATATCTCCAGTATCACACCATTTATTTATAAATCTCATCTCAATACAGCATTTTATATCACCTAACTTTTTTTGGTCCAGGATTATATTCAGTATTTACTTTTTTCTCTTTTAATCTGGAATAGTTCTTTAGTCTTTTGCCATCTTTTATGGCATTGACATTTTGAGAGTTGACATTTATTGTCTAAGGATCCTCCATTTTCATTTGTCTGATTTAATCATGATCACTTCCAAGTAATGCATTTTGTGCAAGAATACTACATGAATAAAGCTGTGTCTGTATTAGTGTGTCACTTGAGGGGTCACATAATGTCATTTTGTTCTTTTATTAGTGATGTCACTACAAGATCTGGTTGTAGGGCAGCCACAATAAATATTCCACTTCATTCTCTGTAAGTAGTATTGCAAACTATAAATATTCTTGTCATCATCAAATTTTCACCAATTTTTAAGGGTTTCAAAGCACTGCTGAAGGGGTCCTTGGGAGCACTTCTAGTGAGACTCAGACCTGGGTTTTCCCAGGTCCAACAATAATGGGGTTCACAAAGACCTATCTCAGTAGTGTTTGAGGGATGACATAGTGCTGAGAATTAAACTGGGTGCCCCATATTGCATAATATATTTCAGCCCTTTGACCTGTCTCCCCAGTTCCCACTCAATTTTAATAGAGGTCCTTTCCAAGTTGAAGATTTGAAGTTTTCATGTTTTAACCTAACAGTGCATAAGAGCTTACTAGGCTTATGCTAAATGGTTCTGTAGGAGGGGTGGCCACTCATTACTCAGCATGAACTCAGCTATGTACTCTAGCATGTAAGATATCTCCCTAGTTAGCTTGGTAATTCTTGTTTAGCATGCTGATTACTGTTAAAATTGTTAAATATAGTACCTGTTTCTCCCTACCTCCCTGGAGTAATGACAATACTTGATAGAAATTAGAAGTGAGATAAAGAATAACAAATTCTATTTCCTCCAAGCCAGTGGAGCAAAAGGGGATTCCTTAATCTCTTCAATTTGCCAATGAATTGCACTTTATGTTCACAGGGCTAATATATCCTTGGATCATTGTCTATCTTTCTTTTGACATCACTCCTAGTTTTTTTTTCAGTTGTTTCAGCCCCTTGGCTCCCCAATCTCCTAAGCTTTGACTATTTTTTGTGTCTAGTCTCAAAAATATGAGAGGACCACCTTAATATTTCATACCAGTCAAGAAGCCAAAGGAAAAGAAATGTCTCATAGATACGTCCACAGAGAACAATAACTAAGAATTATACAGACATCTATTATAAAGGTTTATCTTCTGGAAACATAACAACTTTGTCTATTGCCTTATTATGCTAATTAGTTTCTGTTTGCTCCCCAACTTTAAGATATTTCTCTGCTATACATAATGTCTATGTAAGAATAGTAAAGAAAATTTCTTCTACACTATTGCATTCTTTTTGCTGTGTGAGCAATCAAATTAATATCTGATATTTTAGGATGTTCCAATAGGACAGGTGATTACATATATGTGCATCTGTTACATATATAGGCCTATATGCTAAAACAAAAAAACCCAGAAAAAAAGTTATATATCTTGAGCTAAAGAATGGGACTTGAAACAGAGAAAAGCTCAACTCATTTGACATGAGGGTGACTCATGTGGTGAATATAAGATACTTTTTTTTACTTGTATGTTTTTCATGACATGTAGGTCGATTTCTCTATTAGAAAGTTTATTTCATATTTAGATGCTAACGATGGATGATTCTCAGTTTTCATTCCTTAATGTAACTAAGGGAGTATTAAATACTTTTCTCTGAGCCTCTAGAGCCTACATTCACTTCAGTTCAAAATATTTTACAAACTAAAGTAGGATGTGTTAGAAATACATATATTTTGGATGTCGTGGGAGACTTTCAACTGCATTCATTAGTACTTTACTTTGTTTTATATCTTTTATATCTTGCAATTGCCACACCTCTCAGGTACAAATGTTACAGCTGCCACTTTTTACATAGGAGGAAACTGATACCTAGAGTGAGATGTTGCCCTAGGATCATGTAATTAACCAAAGAGGCTTATTTCTAAGGCCATTCTGTTTTTGCCACCATGTTTCTGCCTGATAGCAATAGATTTCCTAAAGGTCATGGACATAAATATTGCATTGCCTTCCAATCTTCAGCTAGCTTTCACAGACTAAATTTTGAATATATAGTGTTTTTCAGTGTAATGGTATTTTTGATGAGTTTTCCCTCTGATAAATAACAATGGTTACTGACAGTAGCTTGACAGCCAGATAGAAATTAAGATTGGGTCTCAAATGGTCATTATAGAGTAACTATAGTGAATGTCCTGACACAGACACACCTAAGACAAAGCTTAGAGCAAGAGAAGATGCTCTCACACAAATAAAATTGAAAAAAAAAAGAAAAATATGTAGTATGCTCATTAATCTAGCTTGGCAAAAAGTTACCTCTGTACATCTGCTCATACTTTAATAAAGACAGAATGCAGTGGTGAGAGGAAGTCATTTCATTTCAACAGCAAAATAAGGAAGGAAGCGGAATTTAATAAGCTTTAAAAGGTCTACTCTAGTTTCATGAATCCAAACATGAGTGGTTATTATAATCATCTAACTCTAGAACAGCAACAACTTTGTGTTTATGTGACACTTAAAACATGACTTACACAGCTGTTTAAACCACAATAAAACACTTCAAGACAGGACTATCTAAATTGATTCATTTGCAATGAAAAATTCTCCCAAGACAAGAAAAATCTCAGATCTTGACCATACTTAGAAGGCAAATAGATCACGTCATGAAAATATTAATGGGCCATTAAACTTGAAGCAGAGATGAGGCAGTGTTTCCTGCATAGCCTATGAAACCTAGGAGTTCAGGGAACATGTCTACATAGATAACATCTTTGTAGGGTCAGTAAGGTGTATCTGAAACCTTTTAGATTTCCTGATCTTTTCTCTGTGTTTATTCATGGCCTCTACATTTTACTCTCCGGGCTTTTCTCTTTAGTATTTTTTTCCTCATTCCTGCTCTACATCTCAGGCAGGAGCATTAAAAATCATCAATGTAAGAATAAAAGATAGAAAGCACAAAAATGTTGACATCAAAAGAAACAATAACAAAATATTAACCTGAAAATAATTTAAGAAAAGTCTAATCTCTACTATAAGGCAACCAATCAAATATTAAAATTCACTTGCTTCATGCATCTATCTAGCTATTATCTTTTACCTTGATTCTTTAAAAGGTTAATTTATAATTTCAAAAATACAACCAATGAATTTTATATCTTGATTATATTTCTCTTTGAAAATTTTCTTTTGCCTTCTAAAAAGTGGTCAAGAACCTTAGGAGACATCCTCAGTCATATTTAGTCAACTGGATTGGGCATTTGGGTGATTCAATGCTGAGGCCCACAATATAAATTTGCTTGTGTTGGGAACCTCCATTACCAGGTACTTTTTGAGAATTCATGTTGTACTAGGGTTTGAACTAGCTCTCTTCCTCACCTTCCCTAAGTTAGTTTTAGTTCCACTCTTTATATTTATTTTATTTTATTTTATTACCTTTATTGCTCCCACTTGAAAATTATGTTCATTCTTTCCAGCACAAGAAGGAATTTAGCTTGCTTCTCCTGAGCACTCTGTACTCGGCAGCTACTGGATCCCAACCCTCTGTGAACAGCCCACATACACATCTTTGTTTCCACCCAAATGCATCATCTCAGAATTTCTACTTTTCTGAACTTATGTGGTTGCTCATACATCTATGAGAATTTTTTTTGCTCCATCTGCCTCACATAATTATAGACCTGCTGGAAAACTACAGTATTAATTGTAGAGTCAGCCTCTACCAATGATAGCACCCTTTAAATCATGGGATCTACTGTCCATTGCTTTTTTTTTTTGTTGTAGTTTGTTTTTCAACCATTAAGTCCTAGTTCCTTGCACCCAACCTCCTCTGGTAGTTAACTAGAACCTTAGATCTTGGGTGTATATTAGTTCATTGGATCTTTTCCTGTAGGTCAGAGATCACTCCTATCACTAATTCTTAGCACAGGTGAGAATCCCACCCAACAAAAACGGTTTCTTTGCATTATGTTTCTTTCTTACTCACCATTTCTGAAAGTTGGGTCCTTGGATTCTGAAGGATTGTTATCCTATGCATTGATTGCATGTCTTTAACTTCAGATTCGTTTTTCAAAAACCATCGCAGCTGTATAACAACTGCTTGTCTCACACCACACAAGACAAGCACCCAAGCAGTCTGCAGTAAAACCATATTCTCAGCTGACTCTAGGGATTTCATGTTAATAGCAACTCATTCTAACTCCAAAAAACTATCCAATAGGATTCAGGAGGGAAATATGGGTAGTAAAAAATCATGGACCTCTAAATTATAATTAGTAGAAAGGCAGGACCTCTCAGAAGTTTAAAAAACAAATGCAAACAAGCAATAATTTTGGGAAACATTAGGGCGAGCAGAGTAAGAAACAAGCAAAACTCATCTGAATCCCTTAGAGAGGTCCCTCTGGATGGTGAATTACAAAGATTCACTTTTAGACCACAGAAAACGTAATGGAGAAGCTGGGTAGAAAGACACCAAGCTCAATGAGAGAAGATAACAACAGGAAAAACTTAATCAGGACCAATCAACTCTATGACCTCTCAGATAATGATTTTAGAAATATCACAGTGAGTAATGTTTAATAAGATCAAATAAGCAATGATATATGTATAATATTTGTACAAGGTAAAGGTACAAAAAAGTATGAGACCAGAAATAAAAAGATAGCAATCAAAAGTAACAGCCTGTAGAGTTTGGAAATTGAAATAAAATTAAATTAAAAGCCTTGGAAGCAGAATAATAGCAATTGAGAAAAAAATTGGTGAGTTCCAAGATGAAACAGAGAAAATATATAGAAAACCACAGAAGATAGAAGAAAAAAATCAAAATAAATGAGAAGTATGTCAGAAACTAAGAAAATGGGGGAAGATACAGTGAAAAAATGGACTCGGTGAAATGAGCACATAACCAAGAGAATTCTAACCAACTAACTTTATCACTTAGATTTGAATGGATGATATAAAACATCACATACAAACAACAGCTTAGAGGATTCATATACTTAAAAAGTTTTACAAGAAGCATTAAAGGATTTACTCTAAAAGTCAAGAAAAGCTTCACAAACACACATTATTTCTACCAAATTATGCAATACATTTCTTCATCTCAACAATCTCAAATATTATTAGTATATAAACTCACTAAGGGAAAAAAATGACAGGAAGGACCAGAAAAAAAACCAATTCTCACTCTCACCTCTATTATTCAGCACAGAATCAGAAGTCCATGACATAGAAATTAGGCAAGAATGATATTAAGGGCATACTGCATGGAAAATAAATATATTGCTAATTTTAGATCTTTGGTACTAAGAAAACCCTAAAGGGCTGAAGAGAGTACAACAGATCAGACTCTTGTCTTGCATATGGTCAACAATTGAAGTATAGTATAATTAACTAATTCTTACATAGTGACATATTGAATGAGATATGGATCCAGACATGAAACCATGAATTCTGAGTTCAGTACTCAGATCTTTAGCCAGGTGGTATAATGACGCCTCTTTCTTTTGCATCAATGTGGGTGTGCTGAGACCAAACCTGTCAGTGTCCAGACCAACTATTCTGGAGACTGTGGCTCTGAAGAGCTGCTCTTTGGGAATTAGAATACAGATAGATTTGAATGCTCAGAAATCAATTTGCTAAGCCCCAGGACATCCTTCCAGAGATGCTAGCTTTCAAACAGAGTTTTTCGGTTTTGAATTTGCAACAAGTTTTTCTCAAATGTCTGTTGGTCTTTTGGGAGTACTTATAAACTTTGATAAGAAGTTTTCTGGGCCTGGAGCTGTGGTGTAGTGGTAGGGCTTTTGCCTGCAACTGACTGACATAGAACGAACTGTGCCCTGGTGTCCAGTATGGTTCCCCAAACCAGGAGTGATTTCTTAAGGCATAGACAAGAATAACCCCTGAGAGTCACCGTGTGTTTCCCCTCCACACACCCATAAAAAACCCCAGAAAACAACAAAGAAAGAAGTTTTCTTCCTTCAAAGCCTTCCCTTCTCTTGTATAACGTGGACATTTCAACTTTTTCTACTTTATTTCTTATGATTGTCCCTTGAAACAATGTGAACTTCCTCTCTGTTGGGCTGCAGTCAGTTTCTCCAATGCAGACCCATCTGAAACTCAACTAACACCGTAGCTCTTTTGATAGAGAGCAGAGTTCACTTATCTGTCTTGGCAACCTTGGCAGGAGCCAGCGAGGGTCTAGTGACCCTTCAAAAACTACTTATCTGGGCATTGAAAATTTTCCCTTAAGATGTGAATTTAAGGGGCCCGGGAGATAGCATGGAGGTAAGGCGTTTGCCTTTCATGCAAAAGGTCATCGGTTCGAATCCCGGTGCCCCATATGGTCCCCCGTGCCTGCCAGGAGCAATTTCTGAGTATGGAGCCAGGAGTAACCCCTGAGCACTGCCGGGTGTGACCCCCCAAAAAAATTAAAAAAAAAAGATGTGAATTCACTCAAAACTGACTTGTACTATTCTGAGCTAAACTACAGTTATGGTGGAAAATTTTAACTTCTATATCTGAGGAGATTGTTCTGCCTAACTTAAAATCCTTAACTGAGTTCAATTACTCTGATGTGAGGATGAGGTTGTTCAAAAACAAGGAAATAAATGCAATTTTTATTTTCATGTTTTTGATTGGTCTTAACCTTGTTTGAACTCATCCAAAAGACCCAGAAAGAATTTTGACTTGCCTTTCATTTGATTTTACATCTAGGAGTTGTGGCGAGAAAGTTACACGTGTAAAGATTACATATCATTTGGACAAATTTGTTCACATTTGTTAGTAGCAGCCTACTCTCTAGATTAAAGGCAATTTAATCTTCTTTTAGATATATCCCTATAGGGTGACTTTTATTGGAATCATTTTCACTTTTGGTTTGTTTTTGCTTTTGCTTGTTTTCATTTTGGGGTCACCCCTAAATTTTTTGAGGGCCTATGTTTTAGTAGTGTGTCTAGGAAAATAAAAATAGATTATGATTTCCATTTATTGATAAATTTTGATGTATTTCAGACATGACATAAACTGTTATTTTATGTGTTGTGGGCTGACTGTAGAGTCCCCTTTTACCATAGTATCAAGAAATGCTATAGATTGGAGTATATCATCATAAGTCAGAATATGACCTATAGAACTTTGACACTAACAGCCAGCTTTATCCCTGATACTCCAATGATCCCTCCAGCCTCTTTGACCCATGCCTCCCACTTTCCCTTTGAATACCCACGTCTATATGATAGTTTTAATTTTTTTCTTCTATTTGGTTCATTTGTATTCTCATTTATGTGGCTGAACTAATCTAGATTTGTTTAATTTTCCATCTGAATTTTTTCTTTTCTTTTTATTTTTCTTGTTTTTGCTATGCATGCTAACTGATTCTTTTTATAATTTTAAAAATGGCAGGATTTCACTTATCTACACTTGACTAGTGTTCCAGTGTGTGTAAATATTTTTATCTATTATTCATTCAGTGTGCATTTAGGTTGTTATTTACATCTCTTGGTTAATGTTAATAGTTATAATGAAATATGAGGATGCATATCTCTTCAAATCACTATTTTGTATTATTTTTTTTCAGCCACACCCATTTGATGCTCAGGGGTTACTCCTGGCTAAGCGCTCAGAAATTGCCCCTGGCTTGGGGGGACCATATGGGATGCCAGGGGATCGAACCGCAGTCCTTCCTTGGCTAGCACTTGCAAGGCAGAACCTTACCTCTAAGTGCCACCTCGCCGGCCCCGCTATTTTGTATTATTAAGGAAAGTTTCAGGGAGCCGGGAGGTGGCGCAGGAGGTAAGGTGCCTGCTGCCTTGCCTAGGACGGACCACGGTTCGATCCCCCGGTTCCCATATGGTCCCCCGTGCCTGCCAGGAGCGACTTCTGAGCGCATAGCCAGGAGTAACCCCTGAGCGTCACTGGGTGTGGCCCCCAAAAAAAAACAAAAGGAAAGTTTCAGAAGATAACTTAATTATATGAAATATATATAAATTTGTATAATATATTTTAAAAGTGTATATTTACATACTTTAAAATTTTTAAGGATCCTCCACATGCTATTCATAATTTTTTTTTTTTTTTTTTTTTTTTTTTGGTTTTTGGGTCACACCCAGTGACGCTCAGGGGTTACTCCTGGCTATGCGCTCAGAAGTCGCCCCTGGCTGGCCTGGGGGACCATATGGGGCACGGGGGATCGAACCGAGGTCCGTCCAAGGATAGCGTGGTAAGGCAGGCACCTTACCTTCAGCGCCACCGCCCGGCCCCACCACATGCTATTCATATAGAATCAACATGCAGTTCCACCAAGAGAGTGTAAGATGTTTTTCTCTCTACATATTTTCAAATACCTGTAGTTTCTTGTGTCTAAAAAGTCTTCCATGAGTGATAGATCAAGTTATTTATAATATCTATAGAGGCCAGAGTGATAGGACTGTGGGGAGGGTGTTTACCTTGCATATGGCTGTCCTGGTTTTGATTCACGGCATACCATAAGGTCCCTCAAGCCTGGCAGGAGTGATTTCTAAGTGTAAATCAAGAGTAAGCCCTGAGCACCTCCAGGATGTGAGCCCTAAAACACAATTTCTCCAAACACCAGTTTCCTTAGTCATATAATATAAATGTTACATTTTATAGAGGGATGAACTTAACAGCTGGAGAATATGCCTGTAATGGATGGAGTTCTGAGTTAGATCTCCAGCACTACTTCTCACATTCTCTTGAGTATTGCTGGGTGTATCCTTGTTGGTCCTCAGCACCACTGGGGAGGTCCTCACAAACAATTCAAATAAAAATATATCATATATTCGGGGGCCGGGCGGTGGCGCTGGAGATAAGGTGCCTGCACTAACCTAGGACCGACCGCAGTTCGATCCCCCGGTTCCCCATATGGTCCCCCGTGCCTGCCAGGAGCGACTTCTGAGCGAATAGCCAGGAGTAACCCCTGAGCGTCGCCAGGTGTGGCCCCAAAACCAAATATATATATATATATATATGTATATATATAATCATATAGACTTTTTTGCTAAAATTTAAGGAAAATATGGTAATAAGCACAGATCTTCTAGGAGAGAGGACATTTATTCAAAGACAAAGTTCTTTCATCCAAGAAGAAAGTAAAGATGAACTGTAAATAGCTGAAGTTTAAATCAATTTGTGTAATGGAATTAGGGCATAGAATTAGTGGATGAAGAGATTTAGAGAGAGCGGAATGCAATGATTAGATGTAATTCTAGAGGACTCAAGAATTTTGTGTTGATATATAATAGAAATAGTTTTAGTCAGGCTTCTATAATAATTCCACATGGTTTCTGATGTATGTCTGCTATTTCTTTCTGTATTTTATGTATTGAGAGTTGGTGTTTTGCTATGCACCAGCCCATCTTTCACCTCTCGTGTACTTCAGAAGCAGGCTCTGGTGAAAAAATATTATGTTTCTGTAGAAATGCTGGTGGATGTTTTTAGACTTGCATATCCAATAAAAAGAATATCAATTTTGGGAAAAATAAGTTGGATCACCACACCAGTGAGACTGAGGCTGATCCTGAGAAACCAATCTTTGACCACTGTTTTCTGCTGTTTAAACATGGATTATAACCTAGTAACATGTTTATATATATATATATGTAAGATGTAAAAATTGAAACACAATTAGATTCTATTCTTTCAATTTTACCCCTTACAAATTAACTTAGAATGAGTTATGATATAATGAGAAATTTAAGTCTTCAGTGTATTTTTACTTAATAGTAGCAAGTCTATGAATGTTTATTATAAGATAACCATAATTTTACCATTTAAATACAATACTTTCAATACTTTCTATATAATCATACATCTATAATATATTTGGCCTTTCTATGCCTGTTCCATGATACACTCCTATTCCTTTGTAATGACTTATTTGTCTACTATACCCTTGGAACTTGTAGGTAAATTTTTGGAAGCTATTATCAAGTTAATTTTGGGATTTGGGTGCTGAATTTCTAGAATTACCATTATTTTTTAAAATTCATCTAACAAGAAGAATTTTCATTTATTTCATTGGAAATGTGTACACTTTCAGTGTAGGTTCTCAGTTTTATGCTTTGTAGCTAGGAGGTATTTAATAAATTATTATTAACAAAACCTTTAAAGTATGATTTAAAAAAATTGGTGACCATACATTTTTATCATCTTTTGAAGTAGCTCTAATTATTATCCTTGTTTCCTTCTGTATTTATTTCTTTTGCTGTATTCATTTTTTCTCAAGAATTTGTCAATTTAGAATTATAAACTTTTTTTCATCTTCATATTTGCCTTAATGAAATACTAGGATGCATTGCTAATGCTCTTGGTGATGCATTTTAAAAGAAAGGGAAAAAGTGGGAAAATGAGAGTTAACTGTATTGCTTTTCCTGATAATAAATGGTTTCTGTTTTCTGTATAGTTTATTATTTAGAAACTGTGTATCTGGTATCTTTCCTATAGAAAACAGAAGCAGCATAGGATAAATCAGAATCATTAGTATGCAAGAGATTGACTGGGGTATATTCACTGTAGCTTGTCCTTTCAACGTGTCTTCTTTTGACATCTTCACCCTGGGTATCCTGGCAACAGAGCACTTCACAAAAACAAAAGTCCCATAGACACTGTTTGCTGAATTCCATCAGAATAATAAAACGACTGTTTCATTGAAGCAGTTGCTAAAGATAGTCATTTAGAAAAATAGCAAGACAGCAGCTAAATGTACTTGATTCAAAAGTGACTGACATTAAAGTAAACCCCAATCCAAGAATTGGTGTCCTTGGGTCCTTTAATTTCTCAGCCATTTATAGAAAGACAGGAGAGTGAAAACAAGATGATGTATTCACTATAATGGGAAGTAAACCATCATGACTGAACTAGACTAAGATATTCCTAAAAGGGTCTGTTTATAGTGTGGGCAGATGTTCCACAGGAGTTGAGACATACTTAACTGCCATTGGAAGTTCCCTAAAAGAAATCACTTTCTGGTCCCTCATTCCCCAGAGCTCTCCATTTGCTTACTTAGAAAAACCAGTCGGGGTCTTATGGGAGCACATTAACTCTTTCTAGATCTTATTGAGACATTTAGATATTCTGATCATCTAATTCTGTGACAGTATTGGTATGGTCTCCTGCGGGCCCTATTAAGATAATTTATTTAATGCCTCTTTCTTCAACCACCCCATCTCCTATAAAAGGTGTTAATCTGCTTCCTGTGTCCATTTGCCTAATTTGTCTTCAGATTTTTGCTATAATTCTATCAGGGGTGGCGAACAAGTTCGACACAAAGAGCCAAAATTTTAAACTGTGAGTCAGAGAGCCACACCACGCAGTGACCTGCCAAAATAAACACTCACGCAAAAGCATCTAATATTAACAATAATCTATTAAACACATATTGCACGTTGCCATTTTGAGTGAGGGTCAAAATCCTGTAGTGACGGTGAGGGTGTGCTGCGTCCTCCACATTCAGCACTAATGGCCAGATGGGACCCAACATATGATACACGGGGCCCTGCTCGCTGGCCCATGCAGTTGTTTCCAAGGGATGGGAGACTGAAGGATGCACTCAGAGATCTCTTCTCAGAGGTCCCTCCTCAGAAACAGCAGAACAAAATCAAAACTTGGCAAAGAGTCACAGGTTACAAAATAATGAGAAGAGCCACATTCATTTTGGCCAGGAGCGGCATGCTGTTCAAGAGTCTAGTGTTCGCCACCCATGTAAATCTATTTTTTCTTTTTTTGTCTCTTTAGTTGCTCAGACACACCCAGTGATACTCGGGTTCACTCCTGTCTCTTGGCTCAGGGATCGCTCCTGATTGTGTTTAGAGGACCATATGAGGTGTCAGGATTGAACCAGGTTAGCAGTGTGCAAGGTAATTGCCCTACACATTGTACTATCATTCTAGCCCACTATCTCCTCTTTTATCATAGGCAATGAAGCCTACTGTTCTGAGGTACTGTCTGGTCCTTTTTGGCATTAATACGCAGAGCCTTTGTGAAATGAAGTAAAGCTTCATAGTGAAGGTTTTTTAAGACCATACAGTTAAGCTCCTTAGAGAACTGGAATCTAAGTAGACTGTGTACTAGGGAACGATACATTTTAATGGAATTTGCTAAGCTTGAGAAGCTGTTTTTGCTGTCTGTGCTATCCTACTTTCTTTCTCTAATTCTGAGTTAGCTGCAGACAGCTTTTTGTATTTTATGATCCTAATTCCATCCACAAACCCTGTTCCAGGCCCAACTGATTGAACCATGCTCAGGCTATTAATTTCATTTGTCTAGTCTCTCACTGAAAATTTAGTCTCTCACCTGAAAAGTTAATATATAATTTTGTCACTCTTGTCAGTTCAGCTGGTTTTCAGAACTGAGGACATTTACACTAGGGAGATCAACCCCAGTAAGTATTCAGAAGCAGACAAAGAAATGGCCACATAATAAAAGCAAATGCAAGAGCAATAAGATAGCAAGGGTGGTGGGAAGAGTTGTAGGGGGGGTAACAGATAGATAGAAATTCATTGTTTTTTTGAGAAGAGAAACTTATAAAATTTCCAAGCTAGCAACAACACAATGCTCATCAATAACAGAACATAGTATGTTCATAAATGGAATATTATACAACTGTGTGAATTGTGATTATTACTTAAAACAATGTGGTTATGTCCCATAAACACTCAAAATACAAGGCACAAATGTATATACAGTGCATAATTCAATTTACATAATATTCAAAAACAGATTATACCAACACATAGTGAGGAGAAATTATAATAATGATTTTGGGGGCATAATAAAACATCTAGACAGAAAGAATACTTAAGGGCAATCAATTGGTAGATATATATTGTTTTTTGCTCTGTAGAATTATAGGCATATATTCAACATTTGTGAAAATTCAATGAGCTATACAAATATGTGTAGCTTTCTGAAAGTATGTCATGTTTTAAAAAAGGAATTACTTAAAAATTAGAAAAGGGATTACTTAAAAATACTGTAAAGTTTAGCAAAAATAATTAGCCTAGTGCCACAGAAGTAATAAGGAAGGGGAAACCAGACAAAGTGGAAGAGAAAAATGGGTCAAATAAGGTAAAAAGAGGAGAAAGGGATTGAATGATTCAATCCTGTTACTTCCTCAGATGGGATCAAATAGACTGGTCTCATAAAAAAATTAAGGTTCTAGGTCTTTTGGTCTTTTCCCTCTCGGGTCTTGGTTTTTTTTTTGGGGGGGGGGTCACACCCGGCAGTGCTCAGGGGTTACTCCTGGCTTCATGCTCAGAAATTGCTCCTGGCAGGCACGTGGGACCATATGGGGATCTGGGGCACCGGGATTCGAACCGATGACCTTTTGCATGAAAGGCAAACGCCTTAACTTCATGCTATCTCCCGGGCCCCTCCCTCTCGGGTCTTGTAAGAAACTGCTAGGTCTAGTTTATTTGAGTAACCCTACTAGGTTTAGTAATTTGAGTGAATTTTAGTAATTTTTAGTTTTCATAAAAGAGCCTTGACCACAGGCCCAGGGAACAACTCAGTGCCTGAAAGGTCCTGACAAGTGCAAGATCCATTTCAATACCACACAACTACATGAACCAAGTGTGATTTATGCAAGACTTGACACATGCTGTTCATGATCCCTGATTCCACCTGGGATTTCCTGTCATACAAGCAGGTATATGTGAGCTAAAAAAATAAAATGAGGCAACTCTGCCTGAGCACTAAAAGATGTGTTAAACCACAGCCAGGACCTAAGCACTTGTATGAGTACCATGGTGACTCCATAATGGATTCACACACTGCACCCAAAGTCTGGGGGTTCTCTTGAGCACTGAGACCATATTATAAGTATCGCATGTAGATATGCATGCCCTCCTGTCAGGTGTGACTGTAACACTGGTCTTGGCAACAAGAGTCAAAGTAAATGATAGGGGAAAATAAAAAAAATGATTAAAAAGTCATAAAAATTTTCTGAAAGGAAAGCTTAACCAAGACTGACTGATCAGGAAGATAGTTGTTTTTAAGCCAATGTTTTGTCCATTTTATCAGGAATTGTGCTGAGTCAGCATCAACTCTTGGGGTAAACATCAAGTATTCAGCATCTCTGAGTACCCTGGAGGAACCAG
Source organism: Crocidura indochinensis (assembly GCA_004027635.1). Classification (NCBI taxonomy): domain Eukaryota; kingdom Metazoa; phylum Chordata; class Mammalia; order Eulipotyphla; family Soricidae; genus Crocidura; species Crocidura indochinensis. Next base: position 22,893 of record PVKC010003443.1, on the reverse strand, counting down.
CAGAGCACAGGACAGAATTTAATCCCTGAATGGTTTTATCCCCAGCCCTTTGATCCAGATTGTTCTCTAACTAGATGCTCTGCATCCACTACTGGCATACTCTCGCTCCAGATGGAATACACCAAATTTTTCCCCTGCCCCAACAATCACGCATGGCCATTTGAATTGTGCATCTATAAAACCCTTGAATCTATGCATTCCTGATTCCTCTGGGAACCAAGGTCACCTTTGGTTAGTATTAGCTTAACTGCTGGAAGAGAGTTTTAAGGAATCAAGGTGATGCTCTTTGGAAGGCCACTGGAGAATCACTGGAAAAAAACTTCAGTCAGATCTTGTCTTCTCTAAGATGTCAGCATTTTTGTTCCATTATTGTGTGCCAACAGGGGAAGGGCAAGCTGACATTCTAAGGGAGGCTAATGATTGAGCATAAAAAAGCAGGAACCAAACTGGGCTTCTGATCAAGCCAACAGTGTTTGTGTAGCACACCCTGTGGGCAATGCCTCTTCTCCCCAGGAAAAGGCAGACTGTATGCTTTAGGCATGCATAAAATCCATGTAGAGCTCCAGGTTTAAGCTTCTGCTTTGTGCAGAAGCAATTCTTGCATGATTAATAGCATTAAAAGTGCAATACTAGATTTCGGGGCAGAAAAAGAGGTTAACTGTTACAGACTGAATTTCTTGTCATCATTGTTAATACTTGTTATAAAATAAAATAGTATTGTTAGCACTTGCTATAAAACAACGATGATAAACTTTCTTATGAGGGTTAAATGGTAGCTAATTTTAATTTATTTCACATTCACTTAATAACTTATGATGTATAACATTTTATGTGGCTATTGATTATTTGTACATTACTTCTTTGGAATAAGGTGTACTTTGTGTATTTCCCATTTAAAATTGAGTCCACCTATCCTGTTGACAAGAAAAAGTCTTGGCATGAGAATATGAATACCAGACTGCCTTTTCTTGGATTGAAACTACTCTCAGCATGTTTGTCTCCAGAGCTTCTCTAAAGAATCTTGCAGGAGCAGCACTGTGAGATTTTTACCTTTTCCCCTCCTTTTCAGATTCCTCTGAGAATATGTGGCATTGGACATTTTAAACCTAGACTTTGACCTTAAGCACTTACATTCAATTGTGACTATTTTATAGGAAGTTCAAGTAGTACTTGGTATCCTATACTTTCTCTTGGTTTTCAATTTTTGCAGAACAATTCAGATTTATTTTATTATAAAACACTGTTTTATTATTTCAGATTTTAATATTTCTATAGAAAAATTGATGAATACAGAAAAACTACATACTGAAGAGAGAAGTGGGCAGAACATAGAAGATTTAGAGGACAGTATATATAATCTGCATGAAACTAGGAAAAAGAAACTATGAAAACCATAAATGTGATAGCATGAAGAGTGAAGTCTAGTAAACTGAATTTATGATGTATGATATTTTATGTGAATATTGGTTATTTGTACATTACTTATTTGGAGTAATGTCTACTTTGTGCTTCTTATTTAAAATTGAATAGCTGAATATAATGTCATTGTAGTCAAGGTCATAGAATCATTAGCTATCAAAAATTATTACTCAGATGGGTAATGTTGATAATGAGGGGAGCTGGTTAATGTAGGAGTTGAGAATAGAGAAAATATTGTAATATCTGTGCATTTTTCTTAATTTCAAAATGAACCTAAAGTTGCCCTAACCATAGAATCTTTTTTAAAAGCATATAGAGTAGTATGAAAATACTTGTCAAATGTGTTAGTATGCTTCTTGATCAATTTTTAATATTTTGTTCATATTTATATTTGTTCCTATGATAATAAATTAATTTATCATCATAATTTGTCTCCAAATAAATTTGTCTTTATATGCTCTATCAAAATTTGACTTAGTAATTTACAGGTATTTTCTAGAATTAGTGTCTTATCAGGGCCAGTGTCCTCTGTTGTTAGAAGCCTATGACTTTCTGACAAAATTTTAGAAATGTCTCTCATTTCAAGAGTTGCAAATTAAAGAAGAAAACATGGATGAGGGGATGATGAGAGAGAAAGAGAGAATCCACAATTTCTCACTTAAATAATATCATCTCTGATCTTCAATATAACCAAAATCTTTATTTTAACTTCAATGTTATTTCTTTTATCTTTAAAGAAAACTTTCTATACAGGATGGGATGAATGATCTCTAGAAGATCTTCTCCACACGAAAACACTCAGTAGGTGCCTCATTTAGTAAAACACTTCTCTAAATAATAGACAACAAACATATATCAGCAAGTTTTAGATCATGATACTCATGAAGCTCTGCTTCAGGAGGAAAAAAAAAAAACCTATTCTTCAACATTGACTGTTGACCTCCAGGGTTAATTGCATGGTTGGGAATGCAGGTACTTGGAAGAACAAGTCAAAAGGCAGTGGCTACTTGTTGCCCACTGTATCTTTCTCAAAGAGTACAACAACCAATTCACAAACAGCATCTCTTAGTGAGTCCCACAAATCAATTTAGCTCCCAAACTACATAAAAATAAAACACTAGATTAAAATATTTTCTTCTGTTAGTGTAGCAATAGTTGAACACAAACCAGTAGAAAGAATACAATTTCAAACTATTGTAGCTATGATGAGACAACATAAAGCTTTTTTTAATGTTTCTTATTTAAATACCTTTGTTACAAATATGATTGTGGTTGGGTTTCAGTCATATAAAATGACCCCCATCACCAGTGCAACATTCCCACCACCAGTGTCCCAAATTTCCCTCCTCTCCTCCCCACCCCACCTTTACTCTAGACAGGCTTTCTTTTCCACTCATACATTCTCATTGTTAGGATAGTTCACAATGTAGTTATTTCTCTAACTAAACTCATCACTCTTTGTGGTGAGGTTCATAAGGTGGGCTGTAGCATCCAGCCTTCCTCTCTTTTGTTTCTGAAAATTGTTGAGAAATGTCTTTCATTTTTCTTAAAACCCATAGATGAGTGAGACAATTCTGCATCTTTCTCTCTCTCTCTGACTTATTTCACTCATCATAATACATTCCATGTACATCCATGTATAGGAAAATTTCAAAGTTAAACCTGTGTATCTACAATCTTGCCTGTCTATCTATATATGAATTTTAGGCATAATTTAACAAATTTGTTTGGCCACATTAGCATAAGAGCATAAGTGGATAGAAAGTGAAAATTAAAGAATCTCCTTGGAAAACATGTTAATTACCTTCCTTCTTTATTTAATGAATATTGAATTGTCATCCAGGCTTGAAAAGTAGAAGTATGGGGCTCAGTGAAATATATGATTTTCTTTTTTTTCTGTTCTAACTGTAGAAGGCTAGCCTAGTTTTCTCTGTTGAACTATGATGGCTTTGAGAATTGCAACACATCCTAAAATTCCATGTATACTTGGTCTCATTTGATAGTTTTTAATAGTATGCTACTGTCACATTTAATATCTCCTCACAACTTAAAATATCCGTTTCCTGCATTAACCACCCAAATCAGTCATCTTCATATTTCTGAAAAATAATTTAATAAATGTACATTCATTAAAACAAATTTCTTTTTTTCTCTAGTGTGCTGAAAATGGAGTACATATTTATGGAAAGCTTGTTCAAATGCAATCCCACCATGAAAAAGTAGCCATCTCAGTTCTACCATCAATATTTATAGAGAGAATTTTTGCTAATAAAATTATTGTAACATTAATTGGAAATACCCTCAAATTTAGTAAATTGACTATTTACTGAATAAACCAAACTGAATAGAGGCTGACTGTTGATGGGAAGGAATTCATGGCAAATTGAGACTGAGCTGGTGATAGGAAAGTTCATGGCAAATTTCCTGATCGTATATGCCAGTTTGCCTCAAGTAATGCTAAAATTTGAGTAAGACAATGTCAAAATCTTGCAAAGTTATAAAGTTATACATAATAGAATATAAATGCATAGTGACTATTTCTACAGCATAAGTATCAATTATAAAAATCATAATTTTCTAAGTTCAGTGATAAAACACTTTAGCTCATAGTTCTTGCACATTAATTTAAAAGCTCACTAAATGTTGACCATAGATTCAAAATAATATTTGCTAGGATTAATGAAATTCTTATTAAGGTTACAGTGGTGGAGATAAAGCAAAGGGAAGGTATTTGAAGGGCTTTTCTAATACAAGTTTTCAGGACAGTAACCCCATGTAAAGGAAAAAGAAAGATTCATTCAACTATGAACTTTTCTCCTAGGGAGGAAGCATTAACTAAATTATAAAAAATTTTGATTAACGATATCTAAGTGACATGAAAAAATTAAGTATTTAAATATTAAAATCAGTAAAAAATTAATGAACTAAGTTGTCTATATTTATACCAAATTGCTGCTTTTTCCCATCGATAAGCAGAAGTAATCCTTTATGTCAGGTTGCACATGTAATCTCAGGAATAATTGCTGAAGTGTCTGGAGATCATCTGTATCTTTCAGAAGTCTCAGAACTATCATCAAAGGAAAAGCATATTGAGCAGTTGGGAGGACATAGGACATAATATGATCGTATTTTATTAATTTCATCATTAAAGAAGTACCACTTTATTTTTTAAACTAATTTTGATTAGGACCCATTACATGTTCCATTTCTGTCATCAGGATTCTTCTTTATTTTAGGATTGTACCTATAGCAACACATAGGGTGGGACAAAGGGCTTATATGATATCTACACAACAAATAGAAAATTTTAGATCCATTGTATTAATTGCTGGCTTAAGTATCTAACCAATTTTGTAGGAAACCATCTGTATATCCTGACATCTGCTGACTCACTAATATTACTTGGGACGTAAACAGTTTTATTTTTATTATTTATTTTTTTTTTGGTTTGGGGGCATAGCCAGCAGCACTCAGGGGTTACTCCTTGCTCCATGCTCAGAAATCGCTCCTGGCAAGCTCCGGGGACCACATGGGATGCTGGGATTTGAACCACTGTCCTGCATGCAAGGCAAGCGTCTTACCTCCATGCTATCTCTTCAGCTCCATGGATGTGGAGAATTTTAAAAAAGAATATTCTTCTGTGCCTAGGGCTCTGCACAGTGCAAATCCAGAAACTTGCCTTTATAAAATCTTTTAAGTCCAAGGTATCATTAGGAAACAAAGTTAGGAAGGTCTACTTTGCATACACAATTCTTATTCTAGCTCAGGGGAATCCCTATATGATCTAACTATCCTCTTCTTTTTCTTTTAGCAAACCCTATTACCTAGGTGGGTTTAGGGTTAAAAAGATTTGGGATATTGGTGATGGGAATGTTGCACCAATGAAGGGGGGTGTTCTTTATATGACTGAAACCTAGCTACAACCATATTTGTAATCAAGGTGTTTAAATAAAGATATTAATAAAAAATCTGAAAATCTAGTATGCTTCCTGTTTCATACTCCTTGAGGAAATAAATATAAATGCTGGCCATCTGAGATGGGTTGGGATGTACACACACTGATTTTTGCTGGTTTCTCCTAGGACTCAGAAGGGCCCAGAAGCCATCTTGGGCCATGCGGTTTCCAGCTGCCTGAGACTGGATTTCATCAGCGTCCCTGCTGGAGAGACTGCCTACTTCAGAGCTGTCTGAGACTGGATTTCATCAGCGTCCCTGCTGGTGAGCTTGCCTGCTTCAGAGGTGGGTAGGGACATACAAACACTGATTACTGCTGGTTTCTGCCGGGAGTCAGAAGAGTGCAGAAACCATCTTGGGCCATAAAGTTACCAGCTTTCTGAGACTGGATTTCATCAACGTTCCTGCTGGTGAGCCTCCCTACTTCAGAGACTTTAAGAAATCTCCAAGTTCTTCTGAGGAAACTGAGGACCTGAAGGGAATTCTGTCCTTTGCTTTGCTGTCTTTCTGAACTCTTGAAGCTCTCCTCAGAGCCCTGGGAAATGAACCCCCCAAAAAAGCTGCATTCTGAACCAGCCCAGCGAACAAGAGAGTAAGAACTGTCTGGCTGTGGGGGTTGCCAGGTGGGGGTGCTGATTGCCCTACCTGCGGAGACTCAGCTCTGCTGTGCTTCTTCTGAGGAAACTGAGGACCCCAAGGAGCTCTGTCCTGTGCTTCTCTGTCTTTTCCGAACTCTTGAAGCTCTCCTCAGAGCCCTGGGAAGGGAACCCCCAAAAACTGTCACCTAGAGCCCCAGAAGCGGTCACGCACTCTTTGTAACCAATAAACCCCACCAAAAAACATAGGAAAAACCACATTACTAGTGTGAAAATGGGGAAAACTCACAGGCAAACACCATGCGCAGAGAATGAAGACAATAACTCGGATGACCTTAAAAAATAAAACCATCTGATTAACCTCTCAGAAAAGGAACTTAAAATAGAAATATGGAAGATGTTTGTAAAACTCCAAGAAAACATAGATCAATATGAACAGAACACAAAGACAGAAATTAGAAAACTCCAAATTGAAATAGCAGATCTGAAAACCACGGTAGCTCCACAGAAAACCTCAGTGGATGCCCTTGGCAGCACGGTAACAGCAACTGAAGAGAGAATCAGAGTACTGGAAGATGAGATGCACAAAATCTCAACACAGCAGAAGAAATGAGAAAAGAAATTTAGGACAAACGATCAGGCAATGGAAAAAGTACTCAAGGAATGGGAAGAGATGAAAATAGAAGTCGTTGATAAACTCAACAGAAACAACATAAGAATCACTGGAGTCCCAGAGACCCAAGTAGGAGATCTCCAGGAAGAATCAACTGTCAAAGACATCATCAAAGAGATACTACCAGAGTTAATGACTACATGCAATCAAATCCTGCATGCCCAAAGAGTACCAGCCAAAAGAGACCCAAAGAAAAACACCCCCAGACACATCCCCGTTACAATGACAAATCCCACAGATAGAGATAGAATACTGAATGCAGGAAGATCAAAAAGGGAAATTACATTCAAAGGAGTATCCCTAAGACTTACAGCAGACATGTCACAAGAAACTCTCAAGGCCAGAAGACAGTGGTGGGATATTGTGACATGACATAATGAAATGAATGCCTCACCGAGAATACTGCACCCAGCCTGACTCATGTTCAGGTTTGAAGGAAGAATACATAGTTCATGGATAAACAACAGCTCAGAAACTTCACAGATGATAAACCAACCTTAAAAAAAAACTGACAGGCCTACTCTAAGACAAGAGAGACCAACAAACACAGCAAATTTAACTACAAAGATGACATTAAATCCTATTACGATAATCTCCCTCAATGTCAATGGGCTAAATTCACCAATTAAAAGACACAGAGTTGCAAATGGGTCAAAAAGATGAATCGAACTTTCTGCTGCCTACAAGAAACACATCGGACTAGTCAGAACAAACATAGACTCAAAATAAAAGGCTGTAGAAAAATCATCCAAGCAAATAACACCCTCAAAAAAGCCAGGGTGACCATATTAATATACAAGGACACCAACTTTATACTCAGAAGAGTGGTAAGGGACAAAGATGGGCACTATATTCTAATCAAGGGATATGTGCAACAGGAAGAAATCAGACTATTAAACATATATGCACCCAATGAGAGACCAGCAAATTATCTAATACAGTTACTAACAAATATGAAAGAAGAAATTAATAATAGCACAATAATTGTGGGAGACCACAACACGACACTATCAACACTTGATAGGTCAACCAGACTGAAACCCAACAAAAACATACTAGCCCTGAAAAGAGTAATGGAAGAAAGAGGACTAGTAGATATATATAGGACACTCCACCCCGGAAACCTGGATACACATTTTTCTCCAATGTACATGGGACATTCTCCAGCATAGACTACATGCTGACACATAAAACATACCTCCATAAAATCTAGAGGATAGAAATCTTGCAGGCTACCTTTGCTGACCATAAGGCTCTGAAATTAGATGTGAACTACATAGCCACACAGAAGAAAAACTTTAATAATTGGAAATTGAACACCTTGCTATTGAACAACCAATGGGTCTGAGATGAAATCAAAACTTTCCTGGAAACAAATGATAATGAAGACATAACCCCCCAGAATCTATGGGACACAGCAAAAGCAGTCCTGAGAGGAAAATTTATAGCTCTACAAGCACACATCAGGAAGGAAGAGGGGGCATACCTGACACAGCTCAGAAAATTAGAAAATGACCAACAAAAGGAACCAAAAAATAGGGAGACAGAAGAAAATAACAAAGCTGAAAGCACAACTCAATGAAGTGCAAAAACGAAAAACAATCCGAAAGATAAACGAAAGCAGATGTAGGTTCCTTGAAAAAATAAACAAGATTGATAGTCCATTGGCAAAACTCACAAAGAAAGAGAAAGATATCTCATAATCCATATTAGAAATCAAAAAGGGGAGATCACAACAGATATTGCAGAGATCCAAAGGATAATCAGAGACTACTTTGAAAAAATTTATGCTACTAAACATGAGAACCTAGAAGAAATGGAAAACTTTTGGACACTTATAACCTTCCCCATTTAAGTAAGGAGGATGTAGAATATGTAAACACCCAATCACCACTGAGGAAATTGAAGCTGTAATCAAATATCTGTCCAAGAAGAAATGCCCAGGCACAGATGGATTTCCAAAGAATTTTTTCAAATCTTTCAAGAGGAGCTACTACCAATCCTAGCCAGGCTCTTTCATAAAATTGAAAACACGGGAACATTTCAAAAGAGCTTTTATGAAGCCAACATCACCTTGATACCAAAACCAGACATAGATGCAGCCAAAAAAAAAAAAGTACAGACCAATATCCCTGATGAATGCTGATGCAAAGATATTCAACAAAATCCTGGCAAATAGGATCCAATGAATCATCAAGAAGATCATACACTACGACCAAGTATGTATCATCCCAGGAATGCAAGGATGTTTTTTTTGGGGGGGGGGGTCACACCCAGCAGTGCTCAGGGGTTACTCCTGGCTCCATGCTCAGAAATTGCTCCTGGCAGGCATGGGGGACCATATGGGGCACCGGGATTCAAACCAATGACCTTTTGCATGAAAGGCAAACACCTTACCTCCATGCTATCTCCCAGGCCCCGCAAGGATGGTTTAACATCCGTAAATCTATCAACATCATACATAATATCAGCAAGAAGAAAAATAAAAATCACATGATCATATCAATAGATGCAGAAAGCATTTGATAAGCTCCAACACCCATTCTTGATCAGAACTCTCAGCAAGATGGGAATGGAAGGAACCGTTCTCAATATAGTTGAAGCCATCAACCACAAGTCAATAGCAAATATTTTCCTCAATGGAGAAAAACTAAAAGCCTTTCCTCTAAATTCTGGTACAAGACAAGGCTGTCCGCTCTCACCACTCCTCTTCAACATACTATTGGAATTTCTTGCTCTAGTGATCAGGCAAGAAAAGGATATCAAGGGAATCCAGATAGGAAAGTAAGAAGTCAAGCTCTCATTGTTTGCAGACGACATGATACTCTACTTAGAAAACCCTAAAGACACTACCAAAAACTTCTAGAAACAATAGACTCATATAGCAAGGTGGCAGGCTATAAAATTAACACACAAATCAATGGCCTTTTTATACATCAATAATGATAGGGAAGAGAAGGAAGTCAAGGCAGCAATCCCATTCAGTATAGTGCCACAAAAACTCAAATATCTTGGAGTCAACTTGATCAAAGAAGTGAAGGACCTGTACAAAGAAAACTATAAAGTCTTGTTCTAAGAAATAAGAGAGGATACACGGAAATGGAAGCACATACCTGCTCTTGAATTGGCAGGATTAATATCATTAAAATGGCAATACTCCCCAAAGATTTATACAGATTTAATGCAATCCCTATAAAGATACCCATGACATTCTTCAAAGAAGTGAATCGAACACTTATGAAGTTCATTTGGAACAGCAAGCTCCCTTGAATAGCTAAAGCACTCCTAGGTAAAAGGAAAATGGGAGGCATTACTTTCCCCAACTTTAAACTGTACTACAAGGCAATAGTTATCAAAACAGCATGGTATTGGAATAAAGACATACCCTCAGATCAGTGGAATAGGCTTGAGTCAGACATTGTCCCCCAGACATACAATTACCTAATTTTTGACAAAGGAGCAAGAAATCCTAAGTGGAATAGGGAAAACCTCTTCAACAAGTGGTGCTGGCAGAACTGGTTAGCCACTTGCAAAAAAGCAAACATAGACCCTCCAGTTAACATCATGTAAGAAGGTACAATCCAAATGGATTAAAGACCTTGATATCAGACCTGATACCATAAGGTACATAGAACAACACGTCGGTAAAACACTCCATGACATTGAGACTAAAGGTATCTTCAAGGAGGAAACTGCACTTTCCAAACTAGTGGAAGCAGAGATCAACAGATGGGAATACATTAAACTGAGAAGCTTCTGCACCTCAAAAGAAATAATGCCCAGGATACAAGAGTCACCCACCAAGTGGGAGAAACTATTCACTCAACACCCATCATATAAGGGGCTAATATTCAAAATATACAGGGCACTGACAGAACTTTACAAGAAAAAAAAACATCTAATCCCATAAAAAATGGGAGAAGCAATGAACAGACACTTTGATAAAAAAAGAAATACAAATGGCCAAAAGGCATATGAAATAATGCTCCTCATCACTGATCATCAGGGAGATGCAAATCAAAACAATGATGAGATACCACCTCACACCACAGAGATGGGCGCTATCACAAAGAATAAGACTAATCAGTGCTGGCTGGGATGTGGAGAATAAGGAGCTCTTATACACTGCTGGTGGGAATGTCATCTAGTCCAACCTCTATGGAAAGCGTTATGGAGATTCCTCCAAAATCTGGTAATTGAGCTCCCATTCGACCCAGCAATTCCACTCCTAGTGATATACCCTAAGAACACAAGAATACAATACAAAAACCCCTTCCTTACACCTATATTATTGCACACTATTCACAATAGCCAGGCTCTGGAAACAACTAAGATGCCCTTCAACAGACGAATGGCTGAGGAAACTGTGGTACATATATACAATGGAATATTATGTAGCTCTCAGGAGAGATGAAGTCATAAAATTTTGTTATTCATGGATGTACATGGAATCTACTATGCTGAGTGATATAAGTCAGAGGGAGATGCAGAATAGTCTCACTCATCTATGGGTTATGAAAAATGAAAGTCATTTTTGCAACAATCCTCAGAGACAATGAGAGGAAGACTGGAACTTCCAGCTCACTTCATGAATCTCACCACAAAGAGTGGTGAGTGCAGTTATAGAAATAAAACTACACAGAGAACTACCATAATCATGTGAATGAATGAGGGAACTGGAAAGCCTGTCTGGAGTACAGATATGGGTGGGTTGGTTGGGAGGGAGGGAGAAATGGGACATTGGAGATGGGAATGTTGCATTGGTGAAGGGGGTGTTCTTTACATGACTGAAACCTAATCACAATCATATATGTAATGGAAATGTTTAATTAAAAAGAAAAAAGGCTCATTACATCAGAAGTGTGAAAGATTAAAGATCAGGGAGATTAAAGATTGGAGGGTTGAATGGTTAAAAGTTATATCAAAACAGTGATACAAGTTTGGTGTTTATAACCACAGTCAATGACTGGAACTTTTGTAATCATAGGGAATGCTATTTGTTTCATCAGAGTATTGAAAATGGCAATATTTTCTGGTCTCAAACAGTATAACTTATATTTGGTCTTAACATATAAAAACCAAATATGATGAGTGGGTTGGTATTTGCTGTAAAAATATGTGATTTGAACATGAAATAAAGGAATGTTCTAATAAAAAAAAGCTGTACTTCTGCTTTGAGGAGGAAAGAAAAAGAAAATGCTTGGGAAGGTATTCTACTTAAAATACTACACAATATCATATGGCTGTTTCATTCATGAACCTGTAAGTGTGAGGCAAAAGGGAAATTTTTAGTGTTTGATGCCTAGTATGCCCCCTAGAACCTGGTGAGCCTATAGGTTGCAGGCATGAAAAAATGAGTGGCAGATAGAGTCTGAAACAGCTCCATCTTCTGGAGTGGAGATGTCTTAATCTTACAGTTCTTCAAAGGATGATCAGGGTTACATGAAAATTGGCCAGGTTGGGTGAAGGAAAGTAGCATGAATACATTTGGCTTTCATTATTTCCTTTTGAAAGAGCTAATCAGAAACCCAAGTCTCTTTCTCAAAAGAAAGTTGCGGATATCTGCAGATTGATTTGCTTTTGCATTTCTGCTTCTCGGTATACCTTGACCTTCACAGACCCGGGGACAGAATCAATAATAACTCAGGGCAAGCAGAGGGAGAAGTCTGGGGCAAGCACTATTAGCTGATCCACTGTGAGACTGGATTTCATTACTGATAACTTATGGAACAGAAAACATAAGACTGATGATGCTCTTTCAAAAATAAATCAGTATTCCAGGCAATGAAAGGGAAACTATATTTGAGGGAATTGCAAAGACAGGCTGAGAAAAGATCAAACCGCAGAAGGTCAGGTACCACCAAGAGATTTTGGGCAGATAGAAGTAGCCTTTTGATTGAAGAGTGCAAGCAGCAGGAGCAAGGCATCAAAGAAGATGACTCCCTCATTCATTTGTGGTCTGGACCTCTGCCTGCCCTGAAAAGATCAAGAGAAAGGCGATCTGGGGAATGGAGAGCAACAGTGATGTGATGAGGAGAGTGTGGATGCTGGATATTTTCAGAGCAAATATCTTTTTTTCTCTTTCTTTTCTCCTCTCTCTATAGCTTTCTTCTCTCTTTCTACCTTTCAACTTTCCTTCCTTTCTTCTTTTTCTTTCTTTCTTTCTTTCTTTCTTTCTTTCTTTCTTTCTTTCTTTCTTTCTTTCTTTCTTTCTTTCTTTCTTTCTTTCTTTCTTTCTTTCTTTCTTTCTTTTTCTTTTTCTTTCTTTGTCTTTCTCTTAACTTCTTCCTATCCCCCCTTTTTCTTGCTTGATTTGGATCACAACTGACCATGTTGTGGGTTTTGCACTCAGGCATTACTACTTTCTAACTCTCAGGAGACCATATGTAATGATGGGGATTGAACCCAGGTTAACCATTTGCAGGGTAAATGTCTTATCTGCTGGATTATCTCTTCATCCCTGAAACAGCTTTCTGATCCACTATGTCTCTACCTTTACATTTCACTACCAATAGTGGTGTGTTGGAAAATGACCTTTTGTTTTCTCACCTGTGTAAGCATTCCTGAATAAAGTTGTATTAAAGATCTTAAATTTCATTAATAGTTTATACACCTATTTATTTTTGTGATAAAGTAAAGTCTCTACCGTGCTAGAGGACACAGAATATAGATAACCAATGTTAAAATACGGAAGGGGTGTCAGATATTGAGGACTACTATAAGAAAAACAAAGCAGGTGAGTAAGACTATGTTGGAGAAGCCCTTTTGATGAAGGGACACGGGAGGAAACAGAACTGAGACCTGGGAGCTGAGCATTTGATTAGGGAGGGGACACTATATCTTTGGGTGTGTGTGGTGTGCCTTAGGAATGGCTGGAGGCCATTGTTAGAGGGCAGTATCTCAGAGGTGAAGGCTCCAGACAAAACATCATATAATCCAGGAATGATATAGGTATTGATTGGCTTTCAATGTGATGGAAAATACTAACAAATGCCAAGACATTTTAGTTAACAAATGGATGGAGCATTTAAAAATATATTCATATTTATTTTATTTTAATATAATTTATTTTTTTTACTTCTAGCTGTTTTCTTCTAGGCATTTTACTAGTTCATTCTTTTGTTTTGTTTTGGGGTCATACCAGATGGTGTGTAGGTCTTATCCATGTCTCTGTGCTCAGGGGTCACTTTTGGTGGGTGTAGAGAAGACTCACATAAGGTATCTCAGACCAAACTTTGCTTGGCTGCTTGCAAGGTGGAAGTCTGACCTGCTGTACTACTTCTTGGACATGACACCAACTATTCTTCACAAAACTTTCTCATGGTAATGGAAATCATATTTCTGGCAAATAGTAGAGTAAGAATTCAAACTTTTTTTCCGAGGAAATGTTTATTTCATAATTTATCCTAAAGTCTACACACAGGAAAATGTCCATTTCTAAACCTTGAATGACTGCTCATCTCCCTAGAAATACTTTCAGGGCTCTTCATGGAGGATGGGGCTGTCTGTTTTTATCAGCAATGCTGCTCCAATGCCATCCACCTCAGTGATACCTCAAAGCATACTCCCTCCTCATCTCTCACAAATTTCTTAATTTTGTACTTTCTGGGTCATTTCTAGATGTTAAGATTCATTGGATATTTGCAGATTCTCTTCCCTTTTCCAGAAATGTTCTTTTATTCTGGAGCCTTTGGCCAGTGTAATGTTCATTGTCCTTTTAGAACAGAATGCACACCTGAAAATGGGTCTTCAAAACCTTGATTTCTTATATGAGATTTTTGTTTCTTTAGGCATTTGCTGCACTCTACATTGTTTATTTATTTACTTGCTAGTTTGTTTGTAGCTCCCATCCATTAGACTTTCAGCTCCATTCAAACAGGGATTTCTGATGCTGACTGAAAACACATTTTTCACTAAATGAATGAAAAGATGCTTGGTTTTAATAATCAAACTTCATATAAAATTTCAAGTGCTTTGTTTCTTCTTTATTTATTTTTTAATGCATAATTTTTATTTTGGCCCTATTGGTTTACATAACTTTCATAATAATATTTTAGGTACATATTAACATTGAATCAGGGAAATTCTCGTCACCAAGTTTGTCCTCCCTGCCCATTCCCATCCTGCCTCGCATATCCCACCCTCACTCCCCAGGCCATCAGAACAGGTGGTCCCCTCTGAGACCAGTTTACTACTTATTCATCATATATCTGTTTGGTCCTGGTATCCTCCTTTATTCCCCCCTCTATTGGAGAGACGGATCTAGATAGTTCAAGTTATATGGTTTTGTTTAAAGAAAAGAATAACAAAAAAGTGGGGCAAAAATCAGATAAGCTGAAAATGGGTGTAGTCCTTCTAGAGGCTCTCAACCTCGGTTTGAGAGAGGACAAGAGAAAAGTAATTGAAGTACCACAACAATACAAGAAGAAATATCAAATAAAATATCCAGTAAGCACTACAGCACTAAAGGCATGCACCATGTAATAATCTCGGTCCTGCAATAAGACCATGCCAGAGTGGAAAAATAAAGAGAAAGATAAAATAACATATGAAATTGGGGACATCAACTTCCATATCTACACCAAAACACAGAAATCAAAAAAAGATGGAATAAAAATTAAAATAAAAAAGTAGATAAAAAAGGAAAAAAAGGAGATTTCCCCCCCCCCCACCACCCCCAGCATTGGCATAGTAAATGTTGGGGCATTAGGGAGGGAATTCCCTCGGTCTAGGATATACAAGGTTTCTCCCCCCTTGAAGTATGCTGTCATGGGACTGTCTGTAGACTCCTTGTCAGTTCATTTACTCTCCCCTCAGTGCTATTGTGGTGTATGGATGACTTCTGCTTTCTCATGGGTGATAAAATCAGCCCTCTGTATGTAGAGATCTTGGTAGCTACACAGATCAAGAAATGAAGCTTATGATGAAGACTTTCTTTGTTGCTCTAGGAGCTCTGTTCCTTCCATGTCATTTTAATTCATCTTCTGTGGTTGGTGGTCATGGTCTTTGCGTTGTTCCTAGGATGGAGTATGGGATAGAGTCTTTTGTTATGTTTGTAGAAGACTCGTTTCGGTTGCAATTATCTCAGTAGGATCTCTGGAATTAGAGATCTTATTTGTTGTAGGCCAGAGCCTAAGCTAGAGCTTTTTCAGTGGTTCCAAGGATGGGTTCTGTCCAATCATGGTTGTATCCACCAGTCATCTGTAGGTAGTGATCTTGACTTTTGCACTGATCAAAGTGTGACTAGTCTTCTGATTTTGTCTTGTCATTGGTTAGTAAGGTAGGACAACCTACTCTTAGATCCAGTTGTTCCCCTTTCCTCATTGTCAGTATATCATTTTTGAACTGGCACAAATTGGTGCCAGAGCAATATGAAGGCTGCCCCGGAAGAGGTTTGTTTCCTGGAGCTATTGTGGACAAGTGTGTTGTTTCTATGTCTGGGATTCAGGGGTCAAGGATGGATGGTCGGTGTCTAATTCTCTATGGTCTACGTTGGGTTCATATGACATGTGTTCAAGGTGGGAGATGCCCCTGTGTTGTAAAAAAGTAAGAGTTCTTATCCCTAGTAAATAAGAGCTTGGCATTATACCTGAGATTTCCCCCTTTAATATGCCTTTGCAGGAGGAAGTCATGCTACATTATATTGTTGGTGCAGAGAGGAAAACCGAAACAGGACAAAAAATAATAATATGTATGCTCGCATAAATATAATGAAAAAAAGAAAAAAAGGAACAAAGTGGTGGTGGAGGAGGATACCTTACATTTGGGGAAAACAGGTTAAGAGGTAGTGATATACAGGTCTTATACTTATGATGAAAGTATAGGCTTCCCCTTTGTCTTTTGAGATTTTCTTGTGGGGTGTGGACTCCAGGAGGCCTTTTAATCATACAGCCCGAGCTTCTTGAGATTTAGAGAAGATTTTCTGCAGGGAGGTCTTGGGTGGAGGTCTTGCAGTATGGATTATTTTGGTTCCAAATCCGGTATCAGGCCATGGTCCATGCTAGGGAGAGGTGATGAGGAGGGCCAGATAGTATGAGTCAGTAGGGGTGTTGGTTGAATTTTCTTGTCGGGAACAAGGTGTGGGTTTGAGTGTTGTTTCTTCACTTGGCTTGTTGAGGTAGGGGTTGGTCTTGATGCCTAATGGATTAAGATCTGAAGGTGAAGGGTTTTAATGAGGTGGGAAATAGGGGATGGGTTGAGTGGTGAAGGGATAGTCAGATTTCTAAAGGGGGGAAGGGATAGTATACGGTAGGGGCTATCTAGGCTATAGATATGAGGTGTTTGTAATTTAGGTTTGGGTCTCAAGGAGGATTCCTATCTCTTTGTGCTATTGCCCACCTATAAATTTATAGAGGTTAGCTTAGGTATATATTAATGAAAAGAGGTGGGGAGTGCAGGAGATAAACTGGGTACTAAAAGATAGGAAAATTTAGTACTTGTAAGGTAGAGAAACTAGTAGATCGAGTATTGGATAATATAGGTTTTGAATCTTGAGTACTAACCATTGTGTTAGTGAGGTCTATCTATATAGGTGTTTACTTTTAGCAGTAGTGTCCGCAGCTCCTTATATATCAAGTTTCCTTTCCTATAGAGGAAGCAACTGTGTGGTTTTTATTTGGCATGTATTGAGTTGATGATAATGAAGAGGGACAGGTAGAATGAATAAGATGGAGAAAAGAAGAGATAGAAGAAGAAAAAAAGAAGTAGTGAGAAGCGAGGAGGAGATAGTAGAGGAATGTTACTTTGTTTGAATGTGTTCGATGAGTAGGCACTCTAGCATAAGTCTATTGGTCATAGTTGTTGCTTCAGTGGCCTGGCTGATCCTGTGCTTCAGGTCCTAAATGCAGGTGTAATCTAGAGATAAAGGGTATATTAAAGAGTTTTATCAAGACATTTTCCTAATGCGAGCTGGGTATGGTATCTCATGTGACTGGGTTCCGAAGTGCCACATTGGGTCGTCCACTCTTCATATCGAAGAACCCCTATGGACAGAAAAACTGAGAGGTTATTTTAAATATAGTAGGGTTGAGCATTTTGAAGTGGTTCTGTTGGATTCAGTAATTTCCCATTGTGGTCTTTACCTGTGATCCTGTATAAGATCGCAAAGAAATTACTATGGGCCTTTGTGGGAAAAGGCTTATTACCTCCCTGCTCTCTCTATGCTGCTACTTCTGCTATTCCTGGTTTCTTTATTGTGTAGTCAGGCTTTTTGTTGTTTCTCCTCCATTTGTTTTGGGAACTATTCCCCAGTATATGTTGATTATTACCATATTTTGGGTTTCTACCCTGTTAAATCCTGTTATTTGATTATGGAGTATTGGCTGTATATATGGTATAAATTCTGGGTACTTCGGAATAGTGCTATCATTCTGTGTTTATCTTTAGTCTTCTGGCTTACTTCACTTAACATAATATTTTCTAGGTCCATCCACGTTGCTGCAAAGTGATTGTATCATTTATGACTGCCATGTAGTATTCCATTGTGTATAGATACCACATTTTAATAATCCACTTATATGTTTTTGGACATAGAGGTTGGTTCCAAGACTTGGCTATTATTCTGAGTGCTGCAATAAATAGTGGTGTGCACATATACTTTCGGATGAATGTCCTTCTGACTTGGAGGTAGATACTTGCTGGTCCATGGGGTCTGGAGTGATCTGTTTTGTTTCTTTTTTAAAAAATCAAACTATTTAAAAAATTGCCCGATTGAAATGTCACAGTCAGTTAAATCAAAGTGATCATAGCTTTTCTTCTCTGCAGACTAACAGGTGTTGTGTTTTGCACAGTTGCTGAACAAATAGAACTTTGACTTATATAATTGACATCACTAATTTCATGTATTATTGACAGGTCTTTTATATTGCTACCAGTTAAAATATTTCCCTTACCACTGCCTTGCAAAGTTCTCTAAAAGTGAGGAGATAAAAAGCAATGTCTTAAAAGTTCAACGTGGCAACGTTTACACACAAATATTCAAAATATATTAAATTATATATGCAACTAATTTATTTATCACTTATTAACTCAGATATTAATAATACAAGTATTTATAAAATTATATCTATAAAACTTAAGCATCTCTATAAAACAGGCTCTATGTTATATTCTGGAGAAAAAGATAAATATGTCAAAGACCTTTATATGGAAAAGCAAGCAAATAACCCAGTCGATAAATCTGTATTTAAAGGTTATGTGGCTGGTAATGAAAATTAAAAATAGGGAAAAGGGGGTGAGCAGTGTAAGCCTGGCTTAAGATACATATCTTCAAATGTGCTGATATGGAGAGAGGTTGAGGTCATTCTTAATGTTACAGACAGACAGACATAACTTTATGGCTCAACTTATAATTCTTGCAATCACTCCACTTCGTCCTTTAGCAACTTCCTCTCTTTCATTCTGTGCTACATTCTACTCTTCAGTTCTAGCCTACATACTCTATACATACTTACAACTATAATTCAGAAACATGCAACTTTGCTCTAATTGTGTTCCTAATTCATAACACATTGTAAAGTCATTTTAGTTTTAATCTTCCCTCCCTTCATTTCTTGTCTTTTCTTTTTTCTTTCTTTCCAATTTTTTTTTTTTTTTGGTTTTGGCCAGAACCAGCAGGTCTCAGGAATATTCTTTGCTTTGCTCTCAGCAGTTACTCCTAGTGGCAGGCTCTTGAAACCATAGAGATTCTAGTTATTAAACCTAGGTTGGCTGTATTCAAGGCAAATGCCCTTCCTGATGTGTTATTGCTCTAGCCTGACCATTATCTTTTCTAATAAGACTTTTTGATATTTGTCATGTTTCCTGTGAAATATTCATGGTCTTCAGGGCTTATTTCTGGCTCTTTGACCAGGAATTACTCCTCTTGGGGATCAGAAGACAATATGGAGTGCCACACCATGCAAAAACATCTCCATTTAAAGAGAACTCAGGAGACACACCAGATGTATCCTGAGATTTCCCTGGTGTGGAGCTGAAATAACCCCCATGGGGTTCCTTTATAGTCCTGCTGTGGATGCTTCTTCCCCTGTATGATAGTTGAAAATTCCCAAAGAGATAAATCCATGCTTGGTGTTACATTTTCTGTCATTATTTAGCTATCTCTCTTTTGTAAAATCTCAGACCAAAATATGGCCTCAATCAAATTCTTTTCAGAAATTCCATCACCAAAGAACCTCTTTTCTGGATAATATTTAGCACTAAAATAAAAAAATTTTTTTTCTCTTTTTTCAAATATGTCCTTGCAGCCTCACTGACTGGCAATAAAGAACATAGCCAGAATGCAGATTCTGGGCTATTGACCATTCTCGGGAAATGGGAAATCACTGTAGGGTATTTGCCTCCTTCCTTGACCTCTAAAACAATAGTGCTCACCTCAGTGAAGACCAAGTTCTTAGACTTTTCTACTTCTTAATAATCAGTTATTTTGCATTTGAAGTTAGTTGTTAAAAGTTGCCCTGAGTGTGACCTTCTCTTTTGTAACTCAGAATCCTTATGGCTCACAACCTTAGCTTAAGTATTATTTACTGTTAAACTTTGCTTTGTGATTGTAAATACCCCTTATAAAACTTCTTGCTTAAAGATTAAATTTGTCCACTCCTGCCAGAAGATGTGTTGACTCCACATACTCTATGTGGTTTCAATATTTCATATTTTGCCACCCATGCAACCCACTGTCCCTGAAGTGGTTTCATTGGCACTATAGGACAGAAGCTCTCTTCAGTAATGGAGTGCTGGAGATGGAACTTAATTGACTCAGTACAAGGCATATAGCCATACTATCTTTCTGGTCTCTTTAGAAGACTGACTTAACTCATGGTGCTTTTTCCAGGTCTGAACTAATTTCACCAAATATAATACTCTTAAGATATCTGTTTTTTATTCCCTTTAGTGCTTAATTCAGAATTTTTATGTTTGTTTTTGTCTTGGGGGGGTCACAGCTAGTGGTGCTATAGGCTTTTGTACTAGTTTTGCCTCAGAGATTACTCATGACAAAATTGGGGGACTATGTAAAAAGCTAGGAATTAAAATGAGTCAACTACTTCTGAAGCAAACACTTTGCCTGCTGTATTTTTACAGTACCTTATTCATTATGTTTTGATAAAATTGTTAAGAATATAGTGTTTCATGGGCAATGTTATAACACTGCACCCATTAGTTGACCATCAACTTGTCTCCACCAAGACCCAGGAACACCTCCTTATTCTACATCAATACTTCAATCCTCAGCTTCATTTTCCTTTAGTCATTTTTTAGTACCTCTGTAGGTTTATATGTATCCCACATGGGAGAGAAATAATTATGCATTTGTAATTTCACTTAGCATAGTACCCTCTAGTTTCATGTTGCAGAAAGCTGCATTATTTCATTTTTTCTTATACCTGAGTAGTATTTTATTTTGTGGCATTTTCACAAATTTAGAATGCACAAAATAGAATTTTAATCAATTTTTAATCAACACAATTTTTTGTTGTTGTTTTTTGAGTCACACCAGCAGAGCTCAGGGGTTACTCCTGGCTCAGAAATTGCTCCTGGCAGGCACTCAGGGGACCATATGGGATGCTGGAATTTGAACCACTAACCTTCTGCATGAAAGGCAAATGCCTTACCTCCATGCTATCTCTCTGGCAATAATCAACACAATTTTTACCATAATTTTTCATCTTGAATACTTGGTTTGTTTCCAAAACTTGGCAACTGTGAATAAGAGCTGCATGCATATTAATGACTCAATGCCATTGACCAAGCAAACAGAAGCAAAAATAAACAAATGGAATTATATCAAATTTAAAAGTTTCTGCCCTTCAAAAGGACAATGGCTAGAATAAAAAGGAATCCATTATATTTTTAACTATTTCAAGTTAATTGTATTTCCAACTAATTTTTGAATTTCTTTTCTTTAATAATTTTTTTGTTTTAGTTCTTTATTTCAGAGGAGGAAGCACGCCTGGCAGCGCTCAGGGGTTATTCCTGGTTCTATGCTCAGAAATTGCTCTTAGTAGACTTGGGGGAACCATATGGTATGCCGGGATTTGAACCACTGTTCTTCTGCAATGCAAGGCAAATGCCTTATTTCTATGCTATCTCTCCAGCCCCTGATTTTTGAATTTCATAATTTGTAATCAATACTAAAATTTAATAAATATTACCTGATTACTTCTTGGCAAAGCTACTGCTATATGTTGACTATAACTTGAAGTCCTTAGCTTCTTATAAAACTGTGCGGTAGAATATGTAGGCTTTATTTCTCCCATACTAACTTGCCTGAAATTTCTGTCAATAAGAATGAATCATTTAGATCAGGATAACTATCATTAAAATACAATGTTGAGTGAAAAAATTTTCTTGTGTAGTTCCATATATGTAATTTTTGTGGCACCATAGGTCAAATCACAGAGGCATGTGTTCTACTAACTATCCCCCACTAATTAAAATATTTTTAAAAAGTCATGCTTATCTTAAAGGGTATATATGTTAACAAAAATGCACTGGAAATCTCTACATATATCTATATGTAATTCATGAAAAGGGATATTTTGAATTGGGAGTGGGTTGTCAAGAGTATTGCAACATAATCAACATAATTTCATTTTACAAAGTAATAAATGAAAGCATATTAGAACACGATTTAATAATAAATAGCAGTTTCATAATTACTATGTTGCTATATTTTGTTATATTTTCCTTTACACATACAACCACAAAAATTGTGTGCTCAAGAGCTGAAACATTAAGGAAAATGGAGAAGCTTGAGTAGTTCAATTATTCCGAGCAGAAAATATTTTCTGTGAAATTTTTAAGCTTTTGCTATTTCAGATTTGTAGCTTAGTAGACAATTCTAATAAATATATGTCCTGTGGCCTTGATATGGTCTGTGGTTTCACTGTAAACTTCATGAGATTATATGGGAACTGCCCTGGAGAACTGTGGCTAACTCTCCCTGAAGTTTTCTCTGCCTTTGCTAAAAGGTATGAATTCAGGTGAGGTTAATGGCATTACCTATACCAGTAGGGTAACGATATGGAGCCTGAATTTTAACGATTGAGCTGTTGCTGGTACTGACTCAGGAGACTTACAAATAAGTAGATAATGTCAAAGACTGATCATTAACATTCCCATAAAAGCTAAAAGGGTGAGTTGGTGCAGGGGTCAGCAATGATCTAGAGCCCAGAAGCCCTGAGGACATCTCCAACTTATAAAGTCAGAAATGTTCTCACTTAAACTCACATCAGTGGAAAAGATATGAAGTCTTTA
>PVKC010003442.1:0-39068 GCA_004027635.1 Crocidura indochinensis | reverse complement strand
CTATCCTGGAGAATGACCCATGTACATTGGAGAAGAATGTGTATCCAGGTTTTTTGGGATGGAGTGTCCTATATACATCTACTAGTCCTCTTTCTTCCATTTCTCTTTTCAGATCTAGTATGTTTTTGTTGGGTTTCAGTCTGGTTGACCTATCAAGTGTTGATAGGGCTATGTTGAGGTCTCCCATAATTATTGTGTTTTCATTGATTTCTTCTTTCAGATTTGTCAGTAACTGTAGTAGATAATTTGCTGGTCTCTCATTGGGTGCATATAGGTTTAATAGTCTGATTTCTTCCAGTTGCACATATCCCTTGATTAGAACATAGTGTCCATCTTTGTCCCTTACCACTTTCCTGAGTAGAAAGTTGGCATCATCAGATATTAATATGGCCACCCCAGCTTTTTTGAGGGTATTGTTTGCTTGGATGATTTTCCTCCAGCCTTTGATTTTGAGTCTATGTTTGTTCTGACTATTCAGATGTGTTTCTTGTAGACAGCAGAAGGTTGGATTCATCTTTTTAATCCACTTTGCCACTCTGTGTCTTTTAATTGATGAATTTAGCCCATTAACATTGAGGGAGATGATTGTCATAGGATTTATTGTCATCTTTGTAGATAAGTTTCCCGTGTTTGTTGGTCTCTCTTGTCTTAGAGTAGACCTGTCAGTTTTTCCTTTAAGGCTGGGTTATCATCTGTGAAGTTTTTAAGCTGTTGTTTATCCATGAAACTATGTATTTTTTCTTGGTACCTGAACGTGAGTCGGGCTGGATGCAGTATTCTTGGTGAGGCATTCATTTCTTTCAGTCTTGTCACAATATCCCACCACTGTCTTCTTGCCTTGAGAGTTTTTTGTGACATGTCTACTGTAAAGTCTTAGGGATGTTCCTTTGAATGTAATTTCCCTTTTTGATCTTGCTGCATTCAGTATTCTATCTCTATCTGTGGGATTTGTCATTGTACCGAGGATGTGTCTGGGGGTGTTTTTCTTTGGGTCTCGTTTGGCTGGTACTCTTCGGGCATGCAGGATTTGATTGCATGTAGTCGTTAACTCTGGTAGTATCTCTTTAATGATGTCTTTGACAGTTGATTCTTCCTGATACTCTTCTACTTGGGTCTCTGGGACTCCAATGATTCTTATGTTGTTTCTTTTGGGTTTATCAAAGACTTCTATTTTCATCTGTTCACATTCCTTGAGTACTTTTTCCATTGCCTGCTTGTTTGTCCTAAGGTTCTTTTCCCATTTTTTGTGCTGTGTTGAGTTTTTCTGTATCTCATCTTCCAGTAGTCCAATTCTCTCCTCGGCTGCTCCTACCTGGCTTTTGAGGGCATCCACTGAGGTTTCCAGTTGAGCTACTGTGTTTTTCAGGCCTGCTATTTCAGTTTGAAGTTTTCTTGAGTTCTGTCTTTGTGTTCTGTTCAGATCGATCTATGCTTTCTTGGAGTTTTACAAACATATTCCATATTTCTATTTTAAGGTCCTTATCCGAGAGGTTAAGCAGAGGGTTGTGATTTTTAAGGTCATCCAAGCCATCATCTTCATTCTGGATGCCTAGTATTTGCCTATGGGCTTTCCGCACTGTTGCTCTAGTAGTGTGGTTTTTCCTGTGTGTTGTGATGGGGTTTTTATTGGTTTGAAGGACTGCGCAGCCGCGAAGTGATGCGGAGCTGCTGCGCTCTTATGGGACTCCAAGAATTGAGCAAAGAGAGAAGCACAGGAAGAGAGCCCCCTCAGTCCAGAGATTTCTCAGCACAGCGCAGCTGGGCGGAGTCTCCCGCAGGAAAAGCAAGCAGCTCTCCAATTGGGAAGCCTCAGAGTTCTTACTCACTCATTGGCTCGCTGGCAGTTTCAGAATGCAGTGATTTCTGAGTTCGATTCCCAGGGGTCTGATCTCTTATGGGACTCCAAGAATTGAGCAAAGAGAGAAGCACAGGAAGAGAGCCCCCTCAGTCCAGAGATTTCTCAGCACAGCCAGAAAATGTGATTTTAATTTCATTTCATTCTGTCCTCTCATTTCTTTTTTTTTTTCTGTTTTGTTTTGTTATTAGGTCACTCATAGTGGTTTTTCCATGCCTTTTTTTTTTGTTTAATTTTAGAAAAATAGCACTTCATTAATCTTTTGGGTTGGGGGGAGGTTTCAATTCATTAATTTCTGTTCTAAGTTTATTATTTTCTTCCTCCTATCTGCTTTGGACTACTTTTGTTGATAATTTTACAATTTACCATATATACTCGAGTATAAGCCGAGTTTTTCCCAGCACAAAATTTGTGCCGAAAAACACGAACTTGACTTATACTCAGGTCATACAGGTTATTTGATTCACTGTGTGCACACCAAATCAAATGTACATAATCTCTAGTTGTCTTCTGCCATTTTCTGGAGGGGATGGTGCTTTAGCTCACAAAGCATGGTTGAAATGAACTATATTCCATTGATTTATTTAACATACAGTATTCTGCACTTTGTATGAAACCGACAGCAGTGATGATGTTATTTGCAAACTCAGGTGATGAGACTATGTCTATACTGAAACCCTCACACCAGATACAGCTGAAGCTCTGTTTGGACATAAAGATAATGATGATGGGGGTATTCAGCTTTGAAAGATTTTAACCTTTGTGATTTAGCTTGATTACCTGTTAAGCTACAGTTTTCTACACTCTATTTAAAAATTTAAGTTATTGTTGTTAGTTTACATTTTTTCTTTCTTTTTTTTGGGGGGGGTGGTCACACCCGGCAGTGCTCAGGGGTTACTCCTGGCTCCATGCTCAGAAATTGCTCCTGGCAGGCACGGGGGACCATATGGGGCACCGGTATTCGAACTGATGACCTTTTGCATGAAAGGCAAACGCCTTACCTCCATGCTATCTCCCGGGCCCTACAGTTTTTCTTTCAATAAATATTGAAAAACATAAATGCTCCTAAATTATTTAATTGTTTTAGGTATATATTTTTATTTTTGAAACTTGCCAGTGGCTTCTGCATTTTCCGCCTTGGCTTATACTCATATCACTAAATTTCTCCGGGTTTTAGGATAAAACGAGGGAGGGCTTATACTTGGGTCAGCTTATACTTGAGTATACGTGGTAAGTTATGTAGTGAAGTTATTTATGTGGGCGCTTCCATCCTCCCTGCTGAATGCTTGCATAGTTATACACTTTCCTTTTCACATTACTGTTAACTGAGTTCTACAAGTTATGGTAGCTCATATCCCATACTCATTTGTTTCCAGAAATCTTTGATTTTATCTCTGACATGTTGGTTGTCCAGTAGTGAGCTGTTTAATTTCCAGAGGTGTGAGTTATTAACTGTTTCTGTTTAACTTCTATTTTTATTGTAACACGATCTGAGTAGACAGTTGGTTCGAGTTTTATTCTTTTGAATTTGTGGAGTTATTTTTTTATAGGCTAGCATGTGGTCTATCTTGGAGAATATCCCATGTGCATTGAAAAAGAACATGTATTTGGCATTTGGGGGAAGGAAAGTCATATATATAAATAATATATGTATACATTTGCTTGTATAAATATGCATATATGTATATAAATATACATATTTATAAAATGCCTACTGAATTGCTTTCTGAAGCCAATATTTTGCATAATTTTAATGTAATTGATCTATTAAAAGTTGACAAAACAACAATGAAATCTCTATTACTATTTTGCTATTAAAATCTTTCAAGTCTATCAGCAGTAGTTAAAAGTATTTTGTTTGTTCCTCATTGGATGCAAATGTATTTATGAGTGTGGGTTTTTCTTGATGTACACATCACTTTTTTGATCCTAAAATCTATTTTGTTCAATATTAGTATGGCCACCCCAACCTCTTTTTAGGTATTGTTTGCTTGAAGAATTATCTCCCAACTGTTGACTCTGAGTCTGTTTGCTCTGTTTATTTAAATGTGTTTCTTTGCAAGGCAGAAAAATGTTGGGTTCAATTTTTTGTTGCTGTTTTTTTCTTGTTCTTTTTTTTTGGGGGGGGGTGGGAATACCCGGTGACACTCAGGGGTTACTCTTGACTGTGCACTCAGAAATCACTCCTGGATTGGGGAAACATATGGGATGCTGGAGATTAAACCCGTGTTTGTCCTGGGTTAGCTGCTTGCAAAGCAAATGTCCTACCACTGTGCTATCACTCTGAACCCTGGTTCAATTTTATTTGTTGGGTTTTTTTTGTTTGTTTCTGGACCATACTCATTGATGCTCAGGGGTTACTCCTAGCTATGTGCTCAGAAATCACACCTGGCTTGGGGGACCATATGGGATGCTGGAGGATCAAACCATGGTTTGTTCTAGGCTAGCACTTGCAAGGCAGCTGCCCTACCACTTGTGCCAACACTCTGGCCCCCAGGTTCAATTTTCTAATCCAGTCTGCTGTTCTTTGTCTCTAAATTGGTGCATTTAAGCTTAGACATTAGAGAGATTATTTTCATGGAGTTTTGTTCCATATCTCTGTAGAATTTTTGGATGTTTGTGATAATTTTTTGTCTCATTATCTTCCTTAGTTTTTATTATAAAGATGATTTCAAATCTATCAAAGTTCCTGAGCTGTTGTTTATTCTTAAAGTTCTGTATATTCCTTCAGATCTGTTTGAGAGTATGACAAGCTGAGATATTTATTTCATTGAGTTTTATTTTTTTACTACATTCTACCATTGTATTCAGGCTCAGATGGTATCTGATAGATCTGCTGTAAATATTTTTGATATAACTTTATTTTTATATAAATCACTGGCACATTCATAGTCTCTTGGAAGGAAATATGTCCTTTAATAGATAGTCAACACATTTATTCTGAAAATTTTACTTCTTTGATGTTACTTTCCATGTAATTTCTTTATTTGATGTTGCTGCTTTAGTATTCTATCTGTGGCTTTTATCATTCTGATTAGGATCTGTATTGGAGTTTTTATTAGCTAGTATCTCTCAGGACTACTGTAAGCAGGTGCATACACTCTCCAGCTCTGGTAATTTCTCAGCAATAATGTATTTGAATATTGCTTCTTCATCAGTGTTGTCTTCTTGGCTTGTTGGTATTCCAGTAATTCTTATTTTGTTCCTCTTGAATGCATCCAAAAGTTCTCTTGTTTGAAATTCATTTATTTTTAGAGTTTTTTCAATCTTCTGCTATTGTTAGGGGTTTTCTACATCTCATCCTGGAGTTCACTAATTCTGTCCTCAGCTTCTGTTACTCTGCTACTGAGGACTTCTGGTGAGTTTTTCATTTCATCTACCAAAATTTTCAGCTCTGATATTTCTACTTTATGGTTTTCTCATTTCTGGTCTCAGAGCTTCTTGAGGTTTATTGACTGTCCATTATATTGCTTTTTTTGTTTTGTTTTTATTATTTCTTTTATTGTGATTTACAAAGTTGTTGCTCAGGCATTATATGTTCCAACATCAATTCCACCACCAGTGTGACCTTCCCTCCACCAATGTCCCTGGTTTCCCACCCACCATCTCATATGCTCCCTTGTAGGCACAAACAAATATTGTTTAGTAAAACACAAAGGCAAATGGAATTATTAAAACTGATATCAGTAAGTTAATTTGTGATATTTGTAATATCTAATGTTACTAAAAGGATAATGTTACTAGAGGATTTACTGGGCTAAGTGGTACAAATTGAACTTCTGTAGGTTTGTTTTTTGGACTTGTTTGTTTGTTTGTTTTTACTTTTGGTCCACACTATATGACACTCAGAGGTTACTCCTGACTATGTGCTCAGAAATTACTCCTGGCTTGGGAGACCATATTGGATGCTGAGGGATCAAACTGCAGTCCATTCGAAGCTAGTGTGTGGGCAAGGTAGATGCCTTACCACTTGCACCACTGCTCCAGCCCCTGCATAGGTTTCTTGAGTTTGGTGGTCTTCTATGCTATTTTCCCATCAGATTAGCTGTGATGCTACCAGAGTGATTAAAATTTGCAGATGTCACATGACCACATCTAGTGATCAAATCCAGGAGCCATGGAACTAGAACATTTGATAAGGCACATTTGTGGAACTGGTCTGTCTCTAAGGGTGTTGAGTATGGTTGTCTGCTGATGTACCTTCAGGCAAACATGGGGAATCAGCCCAAAACCTTTACTAGAAGGAAGCAAAATTGTTAACCTAAACATATATAAATGGGAAGATTTGGTGGCATCATAATCTTTTCTAGATTAGTTGTGGAACTAGGCTGTTTCTCTGCCAACAAGATGGCAGGTGTGAGCAGGAATTCCCATTGTTTCTTTCAGCTCATTAAATATAGTTGGTATTTTATTTTCAGAGATATTATATAGGTAGTTTTTTACCAGATGAGAGTCTTCAAGGTTATTGTCTTAATCCACTACATATGGTTGGTAGGTTTTGCACTGCGTTTTCTTGTAGTTTACTCTTATAGTCTAGGGGTGCATTTTTCCAGTTTACCTCAGCATTTTATCCCCCCCCCCAGTTTTCTGAAATCAGATATTTGTTACTGTTTTCTACCATAGGTACTTTTGTGGATTAGAAAGAAATGGTGATTGGAGCTAGGGCTAACATAATTTAACCCAGTGTGGTTGGGGGTGTCAAAGCTAACCTCGGGTGATTTTAGTATAAAAGGTCAAAGTGTATGGGTATGGAGGGATGAGATTACCTTGCAGCTGCATTATCAGCCACTCAAATTAAGAAAATGTATCTTTTGACCTGTGGGTTTGACCACGGTATGCACTATCTTGATTATCTTTTACTTTACAAGTTTCTTTTACTATATTTTACTATATTTGAGTTTTACTGTAAATTTATTTAGTGTGTGTTACCAATAAGTTTGATGGTTGTGACCAGTATATAGACCTATCAAAGAAGATTCATTTTTCTTTATGTTGGACTGTTAGATAGATGAATAGATAAGTTGATAGATAATTGGTGTGTTCTGCAGACTAAAATTTCAACTGTATTTCACACATATAATATACAAAGGACATATTGCTAAGAAAGAATTTAATCATTTAGGAGACATATACTTACCTATCTGAATGACAGCAGAAGAAAGACTCACACTAATGTGACCCTTTCTCCTATGTTCTCGAGACTATTTGCTTTGTATATATCACAGCTAAGATCTTTTCGGCAGATAATAGTATTGATAACATTTTCACTGGTAATATCTTCACCATATCTGTTTGGGGTCAGGGTTGATGCTGTTATAGTACCCAAGAGTACTCCTGGCAGTTCTGGGAATTGAACCCAAGGTTTCCACATGCAAATTATGCATAAAACACCTCTTTGAACCATTAAGCTAGGTAGATATATTTCTTTTGATGGTGTGGAAAATTTTACTTGAGGTTCTAGTTATTACTGTCACCTTTATGTTGACAGTGCAATATAATTTATTTCTTCAGGAAATGCCTTTGACTCCCTACTGTGAACATTGGGGGAATATTACTCAGGCTTCTCAGCTCCTATTCCAGCTCCTCTTCCATGTCTCATTACAGTGTATAGATTTTATAAAGTACTCTTCTTTTTTTTTGGGGGGGAGCACACCTGTTTGATGCTCAGGGGTTACTCCTGGCTAAGTGCTCAGAAATTGCCCCTGGCTTGGGGGGACCATATAGGATGCCAGGGGATCAAACCGTGGACCCTCCTTGGCTAGGGCTTGCAAGGCAGACACCTTACCTCTAGCGTCACCTCACTGGCCCCTAGAGCACTCTTCTTTATACCCTGTGATGATCACATTCACTGGTGGCAGGTATCCTTTTTGTTTGCATTTGGTTTTGGCTTTAGACCAAATGAGCGGTACTCAATGCTTTCTCCTAGTCTGGTTCTGCACTTAAAGTTAGCCCTGCAAGGGCTTAGGAAAACTTACAGGGTGGCAGAGGTCATTCCCCGGGCAGCTAAATGCAAGACAAGCACTCTACCTTCAGCATTATCTCTCCAGCCCTAAGGTATCTTGAGATGAGGAATCCACTTTGCTTTTGCTTTTGTTACCTAATTGGTGCTTGCATAATAGCACTGTCAGATTGTGACATTTTGTCCCAGTGTGTATTTTTGTCATATGCTATACTGTGAGCCCTGAGATATGTCACATACAGCTCTTTTGGGATTTTGTCTCAGTTCATCTGCCATCTGCCTCTCTGGTCTCTGATATAACTACATGAATATATTTTTCAGATTAGGTTGTACAGTCAGGAATGTTCTACAATGACTGTGAAATATTCAGTGGATGGTTGGGTATAAAATTCAGTGATTGTGCCTTTTGTCTCTAAAATACTTGTGAGTTGCCTCTTATGCATTCCTAAGGCTGCTTTATCTAGAGTCTGAGGTGAGGGAATAATCTGTTTTCCATTTGATATGCTTAAAAGCTTAAATGCATTTTTTCCCTTTCTATTTTCAAGGAATGGTGATTGATTGCATTCATTAGTCTAGGTCAGTTTCTGAAAAGCAGTACTTTCTTTCATAATTTATTTTCATTTATTAATAAATTGTTCTCTCTGCAATTGTATGTGTATCATACTTTTTTTGCCAGAAAGGTTAAAACTAACTATGCCTAGCTGAAATGTTTATGTCTCCATACTAATTTATTTCAACTCTGAATTTACTTTTATTTCATTTTGTCATCTTACATATTCTATCTTCTTATTACTAAATGTTCTCCCATGGAATAGAATATACTATTTCCTATCTCTCTAGTCTTTACAATGTATTTTATGTTCCTCATGGTTTTAATGTATTCAACTCCTCATGCTTTTCTCATCATGTCCCTCTGAGGTCACCCACTGTTTCCCTGAGCTCTTATATCTCTGTGTTCAGCTTGTGTTTTATATCTGTGAGCGCTTTAGAAAGGCATTGACAATGTGGTGATATGTTTGATCACATCCCATCTGTTTTCTGGGAGTCTTTTACGGTGCCTGTTCTTTCTCTGCCATTTACTTTTGCTCTCCATATCTCCTTTTCTGTTTTAATTCACTCAATTTATTCTGTGCTTAAAAAAAATAATGTGTTGTTTGCCATCTTTGTATAGGGTGAGTTCTTTATGTAGAGTATTATGACTTTTCTCCAAACTGCCAAGCCTTGTCTCTGGGATGTGTGCCTTGGTGTGTGATTCAGCAACTGCCATGCTCTGTGCCCCCATGTCAGCTATCTCAGCAGCTGATGTAGCTTAAGCTGGAGTGAGGGTGGGGGGTCAATCCTGCTGCTAAAATGACCCAACAAATAAGTGTTTTCCATGTAGTGATGTGTTCACTCTCTCCGCCCTGTTGCTTCTAAGTTTGTACAAAGCCATTACCAGAGTATTTAATTCTTGTTCATAAAAAAGTTCTCTTACTCCAAAGCAATAATGGTTGGGACCCCAGCTCTGCAAACAGCAGGAGACTGGAGCTCCAAACCTGGCTGCCTGGTGCATACACAGCACCAGAGAGGTCCCTAGGCATCCTCTGAGACTTCCTGGGATATCCTACACACCCATTTACTCTCAGCTTAGTTATCTGTGATAGTTTATGCCAGGAAAGGAAGGGAGTCTGCCATTCACACCCATCTTCAATTGGAATTTCTGCCAGTTTTTTAAAGGGGTCGCCCAGCATGCTCCCATCACACAGGAAGAGGAATTATGAGGACATGATTAGAGAGGCTTACTGTGTAAGCTCAGGCAATTTTAAAACACTAAGACAATAGTATTTAGTTTTAGTGGAAAATTTTGACTCACTGTCTTAGTGGTTGGGCAGGGATTTTACCCTGCCCTGCTGCTTTGACAAAATGTTTTCTGATCCCTCTTCGTGGCTTGTTGGAAGAGTAGAAGAAGTTTCCATTAGCAGCTTAGTGAGCCCCCATCCCAACTGCCCTGAACTCCAGTTTCCTTCTGCACCTTCATTCCTCTGAGTCAGGGGTATGGAGTCTCTGCCCAGTCCTGCATGACCCAGTGCAAATCTGATGTTCCAGCTGAGTTCAGGACTTCAGAGTGACCTCACTGAAACATACACACTGGCTTGTCTCATTCTCCGGAGAGTTGCTGGAGGAAGTTTCTTCAACCCTCCCCAGAGTTGTAATTGGCAATTTCCTGGATATTTATTCTAACTTTTGACTCTCAGACATTTCCCAGGTGGTCTCAGCCTAGCAGCCAGTGGGCCAGTACCCAGGCCCGTGAAGCCATGTCCAGCAGGGTCACAGGCAGCAGTGCCCAACGACAGTGGGGTCCCGGGTTGGGTGCACCTAGGTAAGTTTCATAATAACTAGCCTGCCTCCTGTCCTTTTTGTGCACAGTCTCTTGTTGTACCCTGTCACCCCCAATGTCCTTAGTACTGGATAGAAGATGACAGTCAATAGGATTAGGGATGGTTGAAGTGAGCCTGGCAAGGTCCATCTCAGCTGGCCCTGGAACAAGGATGCTGGACTCCCTCACCAGGAAGAGGGGCTCACATCTTCCTAAGGTTATGGTTTTTGTTTTGTTTTGTTTTTTGTTTGTTTGTTTTTTGGCTACACCCAGCAGCACTCATGTGCTCTGTGCTCAGAAATCTCTTCTTCCTGGCTCAGAGAACCCTTTGGGTCAATCCTGGGTTGGCTGCATGCAAGGCAAACACCCTATCTCTGTGCTATCGCTCCAGCCCTTCCCTTTCTAAGCATTTATGTTCAAAACGTTCTCCTTGGGTACATGGGCATGACTGAACTGATGAGCATGAGCTGACTACAATGAGCATGCCTGAGTCATCCAATGTGGAAAAGTGGCCATGTCTCCTTCAGCAGTACACACTGCACAAGTAGGTGAAAGAGAAAAGGAAAGAGAAAGAGAGCATACTGGCAGTCCTCATACATACCTGCCCCTCGTTCCATACCACTTTCCCCCTTCCTATGAGGCTGTGTCATGCATGCTGCCCAGCTCCTAGGGATCTCCGAGAACCTGACATTGCTGTAATAGGGGTTTATCTGCCCTCTGGTCAGAGCAGCTGCCAAGAATTGCCCACCATGGCGACATTCATCTGTTCTTCCTTCCACATGAGGGTTCCAGTTTCAAACGTCTGGTTGAGGACTTTGGTGTCCACTTTTTGGTTTTATTTGCAGTCTGGAGTGTAGGGACGCTGAACATCAGCATATGCTTATCCCTGTGTGCATCTCTCTGGGAAGAACTAGAAATTAGGCCAGTCCCAAACACTTTCTCTCTCTTTTTTTTTTTTTTTTGTGGTTTTTGGGTCACACCCGGCAGTGCTCAGGGGTTACTTCTGGCTCCATGCTCAGAAATTGCTCCTGGCAGGCACGGGGGACCATATGGGGCACCGGGATTCAAACCGATGACCTTTTTGCATGAAAGGCAAATACCTTACTATCTCCCGGGCCCTCCAAACACTTTCTGATGCACAGCCTCCTTGGGGCTTGAAATTTTTATCCTGTTCTGTGATCCATGCCATTTCCAGGCTTTATAAAAATTGATTAAAATTCGTGTGTTAATCATTATACCCTAAAATGATCAGTAGAGGGGCCAAACTGGTGTCTTCACCATATGTAGAGGTTTTGTGGCAATTTCTTTTGACCCTGTAACTTTCATCTCTGTGAGCTAAGTATTTCACACATTGCCACAATTATCTGCAGGAAGCTATAAATACCTTGTTACAGGCTGGAAATGCTGCCCAGCATATGAGTGCATCAGGCATAAACTCTCAGCTCCTGAATTCTCTGAGAAACTGGTTAGTCGCTTCAATTGGCTTCAGCTGCCTATTGATTCACAGTCCTGAAGTCTGACTAGGACCTATTTCTTCTCATTTGAAAACAGTTGTATCTCACTTGATCATATTAGAGGGTTTGATTTGAACACTAAAGCCAGTAGTTTTCTGTTGACTTCCTGAGGGTGCTGAGGAGCTAAGGAAGGTTGTACTGTTTGAAATATATTTTCTGATTCTTCACTATGAAAACAGAGAAAATTCTCCCTATTAATTATCCCTTCATTGCTTTAAACCTTTTACAATTATTTAAGAACCTGAAATAGTCTAAACGGATTTCTATAGTTTATTTTTTTTTTGCAGTAAGGTTTCTAATATGCCAGATTTTCACTTTTCTCTATAAGGACTGTTATAAGGACTGGGAATGTGGCTAAGTTGAGCCCCACATGTGTGTGACCCTAAGAGCCATCCCAGGCACTCTGCTGCATATTTGAATAATATATCAAATAATTTGAATAAAACAGACACACACATAGATAACCTCACATAAACTAGAAATTTTTGTTTGGATATGGGAGACAAAATAGAATTGGGTATGAATACTATGTGAAAGTATTTTAGAAAAAATGTGCTTCATTCCTTAAAGTTTGCTTACTATTAAATTGTATTGGGTGTAAATTAGGGTACATGGAATACTCACAAGCATATGCTAACATTGAATAATCCCAATGATACCTACTTTTCCTCCTTTTTTTCCTTTTATTTCTCATTCTTTTCTTCCTCCTTTTTCTTCTCCTTTCCTCTGTCTCTTCCTCCATCCTCTATTCTCTTCCTCTTATAGGGCCACACCCAGTTTTTCTTAGATTTTCTTAGGCTCTGTGCTTAATCACTTCTGGTAGTACTCAGGGACTGTATGAGTGTCAAGGATCGATTTTCGGCCAGACATCTGCAAAATAAGTGCCTTACTCTGGCCTCCCAATATACAATTCATTTTGAAGCCAGAGGAATGGCTCTTGTTTGCCCACAAAGCCAAAGCAACACTCAGACTTAAACTTTCATGCACCCCTAGCAGACAGGCTGTCATCAGGGAAGACTCAGGTTCCAGATTAGGTAACTTTCTTGGTAAGAACTAACCTCCCTGCCAACTCTCCTCACAATCACAGGCTCCTTGTTGGGTGGGTGACCATCCCCTTAGCACCAAGGGCAACTCAACTTTAAGACATCCATTGCCCAATGCGTTTGCTGAGAGCTCTAGGGTTCCTACTCACAGAGCTGGAGAAAGCAAATAAGCATTTCTAGGCCACTGTAAGCCACTGGTGATCAGCTGAATTCCATTTTTTTTTTGGCCTTGGACTACACCCTACTCCCAACTCAGGGGGGTCATTCTCATTCTCAGCAGTGCTCAGGAATCTGTGCAGTGCTGAGGACTGACCCTGGGGCTGCTGTCATTCTTGTATTATGTCCCAGCCCATCTAACTTCCAAGGGCAAGACAGAATCTCCACACATAACAATGATGCAATAAAAAGTTATAGCCAATTTTTTTAAATGAAACAAAACCCTCTCATCTAGTGCCTCAGCAAGAAGTTGCAACCACCATTCCTAATGACTCTTTCTATGTGGCCCTTCTTCTCAAACACACCCCTAAATGTGTGTGATTACATACTACTGGATTCAGCTCCAGAAGGACTCCCAATTCAAGGACATTATCTGATCCCTTACTGCTGCAAACCATTTCTCAAACTCAATGAGATGACAATGTGAGATGAAAAGGTGCCCTGGATATCATCCCCCCCTACAAATATCTCAAAAGACTTAATGGGGATATCTATATTTTCTCTGTATGTTTGATACCTCAATAGTTATACCTCATGTTAATATGTACCTAAAATATTGTCAACGATATGTAAGCTACAATGATTAAAATAAAAATTATATTAAAAATAGTTATACCTCTTAGTGTGTTTATTTCCAAAAGTAAAGGTAGCCTCCTCCATCCATTTTTAAAATGTATTATTATTATTATTAATAGAAATTTCTGGGGCACGGGAGATAGCATGGAGGTAAGGCGTTTGCCTTTCATGCAAAAGGCCATCGGTTCGAATTCCGGTGCCCCATATGGTCCCCCGTGCCTGCCAGGAGCAATTTCTGAGCATGGAGCCAGGAGTAACCCCTGAGCACTGCTGGGTGTGACCCAAAAACCAAAAAAAAAAAAAAAAAAAAAAAAAAAAAGATCTTTCTTTCTTTCTTGTTTTTTTTTTTTTTTGTTGTTGTTGTTTTGGTTTTGGTTTTTGGATCACACCTGGCAGCACTAAGGGGCCATTCCTGGCTCTACACTTAGAAATTGCCCCTGGCAGGCTCAGGGGACCATATGGGATGCCAGGATTCTAACCACCGTCCTTCTGCATGCAAAGCAAATGCTCCACCTCCATGCTAACTCTTGCCCCTTTAATAAAAATTTCTATAGAAATGTCCTTGGCTCATTCAATAATATAATGACACATTCTTTTTGTTTGTTTCTTTTGGTTTTGCGGGGGAGAGGGTTATACATGGTGGCAGTGCTCAGGGATTACTCCTAGCTCTGTGCTCAGAAATCACCCCTGGCAGGCACAGGGGACCATATGGGATGCCAGGATTTGAACCACTGTCCATCTAGGTCAGCTGCGTGCAAGGCAAACACTCAAACCCTGTGCTATCTCTCTGGCTCTTAATGATACATTCTTACTCTCTTAAAAATAGTTTTTCCATGGGGGTTGAGATTCCATTGAGTCAGCCATAGAACATATGTCTAATGTGTGTAAGGCCCTGGATTCAATTCTCAGCACAGAAAAAAAAATGTGTATACAATTGTTGGCTTCTGTTCTGTGAACATGCTATGGGAAATATCTGTGTCAGCAGGAAATGATGTCACCTTAAGGAGAGCAAAACTAATAAATCAACAAAGCATCAAATACTATGAGGTAAACTTTGGTGGCTTTCAGAAGAGTTTAATCCAAGCTGACGAGCTTGAAGAAGTCATTTCAGCCTCAAATGTGACCCTAAAACAACTGTATTAGCATTGCGTCTACCTCTACAATTCATAGTAGCCTTAAAAGATGATGCCATTCATTATCTGACAAAAGCAAGTGCCTGGAAAGGTTTAATTAGCACAATTACTTTTTCAAAATATTTAAATAACATTTAATAAACTGTTCCTTGGGAGAAGTCAGTATGATATCCTGGTGTTATAAACCAATTTTTGGACTGAAAAACGGTATGACAGTATGCAGTGAAACCAAGGAAGTTCAGCATTGCAGGGACCAGTGAGTACAGGAAGGAGATGAGACGCAGGGAGAAGAACTGAAGAGACCTTCAACTGTCCTGTGCATCTGTCCAGTGCACTCAGATTGTGTTATGGTCTCCATTCAAAAACTACTGAACTGCTTCCTTGTCCAGTAAAAAGACTGGTTCTGAATGTGGGGCAGGAGGTCACGGGGGACCATTGCTAAACTCCTGGTGCATCACTAATCACTCTGATGACCTTCACAGATATATCTAGCTCATTGCTAAACATCTATGAGACTTTCCAGATTTAGTTCTCCAGGATTGCCCATGCAAGAAAGGTTTCATCGCAACCTTTATTTGAGTATCCTTAGATTGTTGCCTATAAGCTTGTGAATGACTTGACTTCCACAGCTCTTTAGCTAGAATGAATTTCCATGATGACCAAAAGCCTGCAAGAAAAAGCTCTCGGGAAAAGGCAAGACAGCAGGCCTGGGAGTCCTGGCCTCAAGGAAAACCCCTAGCAGAATGATTTACATTCTGCTCACTGGCTTCCTCTTGGGTGGGAGGGAGCAGAGGAAAGAGGAAATATAGGCATGGCTTTGGGGCCCGGCAGAGTTGTCCACTCATCCCAGGAAACCTCTGCTTAGACAGGCGTCCTATTTGCATCTGTCACACACAATCGCACATATATGTATGTGAACATGTGTGTAATATGCAAAAACATGAACCTATATGGATATATATGTGCATGTTCATACACAAATGTGCATGTACATACATGCACACATACATACAAATGTATGAATCCTGAGAGGTACAAATACATAAGGCACGCACAAACATACATACACACACACTCTCACACACACAGCATCTTCTCCTCCATTTGCATTTTCTGCTAAATAGTCTGCTACCAAGCCATGTCTGCCTGGAACCGGTGCATAATCACTGGGTCTACTGCAGCAGTGAGGTGCTGCTTACCACAGTTCCCAATTTCAAAGAGGGTGGGGGGGCAGCACTCCAGACCTGCCATGAGGATAAAGTGCTTAAAGCAGTCTCAGGTGCAGCACCTGGAACTTCACTGCAATTGCAAGTGAAATTGAATCTGATATTTTTAGTTTCATGAGATGAAATCATTGCAATGCATTTTTGTTCATTCCCAGCAGAGTTGCAGCCCCAAGTTTGAAACAAATGAAAATATTTCCAGTAGATGAAAAATGTGCCGGACTGGTGGGGGGGGGGGCAGGCTGGCACCTCAGAGCCTTTTCCCACCCCTATATGGCAGTACCCGACACAGAAAACTGCAGCCTCGCCGGCTTCTCGCCAGCTTTTTTAATAGGCTCAGGACTGAAAGTCATCTCTGCTCCATTCATAACTCAGCTGACAGGGTTTCAAACTATAAAATTCACAGTAGCAGACAGAGTTGCTCAGCTCCAATATAAAAATCCAGTAGGTCTGGCAAGGAGTTGGGACTGTAGAATGTCACAATTGGGAAATAAGCTGTGGCCTGGAAGGCACAGCATGGTGGCTAGGATCTGGAAAGTTGTTGAAAATGTAGCTGAGGAGTTTTCAGCTTGAGCAAGATTATAGCTGTGTATGCAATGGGCATTAGCTGGAAGAGTCATTTTCTCCTAGGATCTGGGCACCTGAACCAATGTAGCTTGTGTGTAAGTCATATCACTGCCTCTGGCATGCTTCCCCACCTGAGCTGGCAGGATAGCAGCTGGTTTAGAGACTCCACTTGCAGGAATGATAGTTCTCTGCCTTGCTCAACCCTGGCATGAGCTGACTTCTGGGAAATGTGAATTCTGAACCAGACCTACTTCCTGACTTCGATGACTTTCCTCTGTATCTTGGCTCCCTTTGAAGTTGTTTCAGTTGATCTTGGAAGAAAAAGCAGTCTCAGCAGTCTACATTTTTCTAGGCCAGATCTATGTGCTACCATTCTCCTTCCTCTGAACCCCTCCACCCTTCTGCAGTGATTTCAGTCTGGTTTGTCTGTACCAGGTGCCTGCATTCCACTCTCAGCCTTTGTCTGGCCTCCTAGGACTTTGTTCCCTTGACCTTTGACACTGCTTTTCTCTGTTCATCCCACTCAGGTCCTTCATCTAATCTGACCACTGCTGGGCTGCTTGCCTGGGAGGGAAACTGGGGGCACAGAGTCATGGGAAACATATATTTACAGGAAATTCAGGGTGAGCCCAGTGCAGTGTCCCCTCCTGCTGCAGAGAAGGTACCTTCATGCCACTACCCAAGGCTCAATGCAGTTACTCTCAGAGTATTGTTCTGCCACAGGAGGACATATTTCATCTGTGACCTGGGAGAATTGCTGTCAGTTAATACACTCAATGCACACAAGACAGGGATTCCATATTGATTGCCCTTTGTGGTCCTGTGTGAAAGAAGCAGGACACTGTTCAAAGAGGTCTCAGAAGTGCTTCTGTATCCAATGGGGTTGCAGACTTAAGAAAAGTGAAGCCAGGACAGAGAAAGGGGTGTGTATCCACACTGTCCACCTCAGAGTATGCCAGGCTCTCTGCATGAATTAGGATATGGGATCCCCAGGTCTGGTTCTGTTGTTGTGCCCAGTCTCAGTCAGACAGACACTGTCACATGCTCCTGGCTTCTTTATGCACAGGGCAGCTTTCGATCACAGAAAGACACCTTCACCTTTCCAATTATAGAGTGAGGCCAGGGTTGGGGGAAACCCAGGCAGCATCTGCCTCATCAGGTGGGGCCAATGGGCCCTTCTCTTACCAAGAATATTGTAAATGCCAGCCTATGATTTGGAAGTCTGGGTTCTATTCTCTCCCCCCTGCTAAACTCTGTAAACTCTCTCCTTCATTGCCATGAAAGTGCATGGCCCTGTGCTCAGTCCTGTGGACACTCCCTAGATAACTTGTCTTCTTGGAGTTCATGTGAACATCCAAAAAGGAAGCCTGGCTAACTAGGAGAAAATTAAAACTTTAAATAAAATGTGTTATTTATGGCAAATGCAATGCATCATTATCAATTCTTATACAGAGCACACAGAAAAAAATCTTTTTGTTATTTAAATGTGGTATCAATACATGAGGAATCATACAGATGTTAATCTAAGCCTCTCAGCTGCATCCTGGGTAATCATTATTATTTTCATTCTTACTTGGAATTACTAGTAATAGACTGTATTTCTGTATGAAATTCAAATCAAGGAACACCAATGAATTGAGATGATTGATATTTATATATGTATATCTATGTATATAGGCACATAATTTTGGAATTGTGACAATACAAATATTTCTCTGAGAGAAAAATCTGCCACATTTGAGGTCTTGATGTGTAACTTTTGTTGCTTAACTAGGTATGACATACAGTCTCATGATTCTTCCTAGTTGAGCTGAGAC
Organism: Crocidura indochinensis; assembly: GCA_004027635.1. Classification (NCBI taxonomy): domain Eukaryota; kingdom Metazoa; phylum Chordata; class Mammalia; order Eulipotyphla; family Soricidae; genus Crocidura; species Crocidura indochinensis. Next base: position 20,809 of record PVKC010003442.1, on the reverse strand, counting down.
AACTTTTCACTAGCATTTAAATATGTTTAGAAATAGCTATATTTGTGGGATGTGTGAAAAATACATGCCTGGATTCTGAAATACCTGACTTGACTTCGCCCCACATGCATCTTAAAAAGTACATGTTCCTGTACATTCATTCTCTACTGCTAGCACATGCACTTACGTCTACTTTTTTTTTTAAGTCTCCTGGGGGTAAGAAGAGAGGATAGGGTGGTACGGTGATTTGTGGTCTCTGGCACATTTCTACAAGTATGTGTGTGCTTCTATGGCAGAATATTGATAGGTCATTTCCCATTTCTATAAAAAGATATTATAGTTTAGGTAATGTTTTTTCCTTAGGTGATATATGTTATTGTTCTTAAAGTTTATACGATTGACATACAAAGTGATCGTAACCCATCACCATTACCAGAATACCACCAAAAGGCGCTGGTCTGCCTCTTCTCAGACTCTCATTCTTCCTACATTCCCCCTCAGCTGCTTCGTAACAAGTTTTGTAAACCAAGACTTGTCAACACAGTCTCTTCATAGTGTATGTATTTAATGATGAAGTCTATTTTCTGTCACTGGACATGAGAATTATTTTTACATCCTGCAACTGTACTAAGTGCTACAGAGTAAATATATGTTTTCAAACTTGTGTTTTTGAGTTGGGGTATATGCCTAAAATTGGAATTTTGGGGTTCAATGGGAATTCCATTCAACAGAATCTCCATACTATTTCCCATAGAGCACATCTCCTTTCCCCTACATCCTGTTCAATCTTTCCAGTATATTCATCTCACTGCTAATAACTTAATTTTGCTTTCGTTTGCATCTCTATGGTGGTGACTATGAGCACTTTTTCAGATTGATATTAGCCATTCTTACATCTCCTTCAGAGAAGTGTCTATTTATCTGTCTTCCCAATTTTTGAGACGAGTGGGAGTTTCGTCTGTTGAGTGATTTATAGATCACTAGCCAAGAGCAGGCTCATCATTTTTGATGACACCTGTGACCTACAGAGACAAGGTCATTAAACCATAGAGTCAGAATGAACCAAGGCCTTGATGTGTTTTTTCTGTTCTTATAACATGGTCATTGACTGCCCCTTCTGTCATTGAAGTGGGGTTCTCTTTGGTAGTCTTACTCCCTAATTTCTTTTCTGATTTAGTCCTAACATGTGAATTTTTCAAGCTTATGCTGAGAATCACTTTAAGAAATGACCTTATGATCCCCAAATCAGTTTTATTCTCTTTCCTTCATTGACCCAAAGATATTTATTGCACCTTATCACTTACACAAAGGGCCATTCTGAAGATTTTCCAGGACAGCAGTTACAGTTCACACCTCTCACAATAAACCCATTGAAGGGAAAAGGTGGTGCCATTAATAGTGCTACCATTGGCCCTTCTCTCTAGAAATTCATCACTGACTGCCCAAGTCAGCTGCTTGAAAATATTAAAATATTAAAAATAGACCAGTGCTGGCACTACTCCATGGTAGGAAGCCTGCAGGAAACAGGAGAAACAGTAGTTAGAGTAGAGAAGAGACCACCATGGCCATGATAGTTGGAAATGATTGCTCTGGACAAGAACTGAGTACTGAAAGGAAGTAAAGTGATGCATGTTACCCCTTCAGAAACAGTATTTCAAACCACCAGGTCTAAAAGAAAACAATGGAAGAGCAAGAAAAATGTCTGCCATAAAGGCAGGCCGGCAGGGGAATAGAGGGAAGAAGTAAGGAGGGAAACTGATGACATTGGTGGCAAGAAATGTGCACTGGTGAGGAGATGGGTGTTAGCAATAGTGTGATTGAAACTTAACCCTGAGCAACTTTGAAATCATATCCCATGGTGATTCAATTAAAAATTTATTTTAAAAAATAATTTTAGTATAAGGTGCAAATAAATGCCAACTGAATTTTAAATGAGACTGATCTGAAGCACTCTAAGAAAAGAGAAGAAAATAAAATGTTAAAAATGGGGGGAAAATTCTCTTCAATGGGATTAATCCTTTAGTGATCCTCCTCTGTTTCAAAGGCAGTATACACAAAGTACCCAGAAGTGGGGGGTTATGCTGTTGGGTTCCTAAAAGCACAGAGAATCAGCAAGGCAGAACTGCTTGGCAAATGTTCACAGGAGATACCACAGAGGAATTGTGAGTATCACATTGACAGGTAAGCATCTTGATAGGAAGGTTCATTGAAAAGGAAGACTTTGAACTGGATTTTATATATTTTTGTTTTTTTCTTTTCTTTTAAATTAATATCTTTATTTAGGCACCATGATTGCAAACATGTTTGTAGTTGGGTTTCTGTTATTAAAAATAAATAAATAAATAAACCTTCACCAGTGCAACATTCTCACCACCAATGCTCCCCCCTCTCCTTTCTCCCTCAACCCCTGCATATATTTGAGACAGGCATTCTATTTATCTCACTACTATTATCATGATAGTTGTCGGTGTACTTATTTCTCTAACTGAACTCACCACTCTTCGTGGCAAGCTTCATACTGTGGACTAGTCCTTTCAGCCCTCATCTTTATTGTCTCTGGATATTATTACAAAATGTCTTTTATTTTTCTTAAAACCCATAGATGAGTGAGACTATTCTGTCTCTATCTCTCTTCCTCTGACTTATTTCACTCAGCATAATAGTTTCCATGTCCATTCATCTATAGGAAAATTTCATGACTTCATGACTCCTGACAGCTGCATAGTATTCCATATGCACCACAGTTTTTTTGAGTGTATTTTAAAAGGATAATGCCACAGAAATTGTGTTCTGGTACTATTAGTCAGTGTCACCCTAGAAGCATATGTTCCATCCACCTGTATTCTGTGCCCAGTGCTCATCTTGACACTTGGCTGCTGTTGTATCAGTCAAAGATGGTAGACATTGAGTTTCTGGTTTGATGAGAAGCGCTTAATACTTGGTATCATGCCCCTTTCAAGATTGAGTTCTATTTTCTGAGGTCAGTGAGCTCAGGACAGGCTCATGCAATTGAGGCTGAATGTGTGAATGAGGCCACCCTGGGGTTAATCTGTGGGACATGTCCATGAGTTAGATCACTCCTGGTTCCATCAGGGTTCAGGGAAGCACCAACTCCTTATGATTTTAAATAATTCTTTACAGACCCAATTTAGAGTGTGGAGGGACCATCATGTTCCTGGACCTAACTGGTGCCTCAGTTCCATCACCCCATCCCAGAGCAGTTTGATGAACATCCTGGTGATCTCAAAGGTCATAGGGATGGAGGATGGACATTTTGAAAAGGGCCTAACGTCAGTGATAAGAGGCTTTAAGAGCATGCATCTGAGCTGAGCCCAGCAGTGACAAGGTTTTGCCTACATGTCCCCTTCCTTACCTGAGTGAGGGCTGGTTGGTTGCTCCTTGGCTCTGCTACTATAGCTGCATCTCAGCCCTAGTGTTTCTCTTCCTGTTTCAGATGATCCCACTCTTCGTGGCCCTGTGTTCCTCCGAGAGCCCAGCCCCATCATGTTCCCAGTGGACTCGGAGGAAAAAAAGGTGAAGCTCAGCTGCGAGGTGAAGGGAAACCCCAAGCCTCATATCAGGTGCGTTGACTGGGAGGCAGTGGTTCTGAGCATGTGGGTGTGGGACAGATGCCCCAAAGCTTTCAGATGGGCATGGTGGTAGAGTGGAAAATCCGAGGGCCATGTCCCCAATTTGCATCCCCCCCCCCCAGATCATTTCCTGGGACAATAGCTTATTGCTCAGAGCTTGCTCCCTGTGCTATGCCCGGGGATTTCTCTTTGTAGCATTTGGAAACCATATATGGTGCCAGGGATCAGCCTCTCCAACCCTGCCCTGATAGTTTCTAATGTCTTCTTCTTAAGAGCATAATATCTTAAAATGCATCAGTGTATTGGCAGTGATAGCCTAAATATTCCAACACAGATGAATAAGAAGGCTGGGAACCCAAGGAAAAACTCAGATATGAAGAGCAGATATAACAGTGGAGAACGCAAGCTAGGCTCAGGGTCAGAGACCAACCTGGACTGATGGAGAGGAGCAAAGAAATTTGCATGAGAGCATCCCAGAGCTCAGCAGGGACCTTGGCTTTGTAGTCATAGACAGCACCAGGAACTTGCTTCACCAAGACAGAAAACCCCTATAAACTGTGGGGCCCAGGAGTGTGGAGTGCAGGTGAGAACCAGTTGTAGAGTCAGCAAAGGGCAGGATGGAAGTGAGGGCCTTATTCGGAGGTAGTGCCGAGGGTGTGCAAGAGATTGAGCTCCATGCCTTGCTGCCAGAGGGTACAGGAAGGCCTCAGGCAAGAGGTAGTGGTAAGATTTAAAGATGAACCTCGGTGTGAGCAAATATCTCAGTCTGCAGATTTAGGGAGTCCTATAAATTCCAAGTCGTACAAATAGAAATAAAAATTCTCAGGCAGAATGATGACAGTGAAGCAGCAGACACTGAGCCGTAAAAATTCTCTGGGTTGTGAAGCAGAGAGAAACCACCAGCCCCCAGCGGGTATCTCCCAGCAGTGGCAAAGGCAAGAAAGAGAATAGAGTCTTCGTATAACACGAGAGATTAACTGCCAGCTTTAGCTAGAACAGAATATTTTGTAGAAAGAAGAACAAATTAAATCTGTTCTCAGGCAGTTAGAGACACAGAGATTTGACTCCACAGACTCTGTAAAAGACAATTCTAAAAGGCCTACTTTAAGCAGAATGAAAATGATCCCAATAGAATATTTGAGATTCATGAACAAATGATAAGGAAAGCAAGCAACAGAGGCGAATATTTTCACATAAAATTGATGACACGAAACAAAAAATATGAAAAGCAGTGTCAGGAGAAGAAAAAATTAAAATTTGTGACAGAACAGAAATTTTATAAACAGAAAATAGATATGCTACAAATTTCATTTTCTATCTGGTTAAATAATTTTAAAAGGACCAGAGAGATAGTACCATGGGCAAGGTGCTTATCTTGCAGACCCTAGTTTTATCTCCATCTCCTGGCACCATATATGGTCCTCCAAGAACCTATAGGAGTGATTCCTATAGGACACAGAGCTAGGAGTAAGCCCTAAATACCAGTAGGTGGAGCTCCCCAAAAAAAAATTGGGATAAAAAACTGGACCCCTGCCTCATGGCTAACACAAAGAGCTACCCAAGGCTTACAGAGGTCACAGCACCAGAACCTGTCTTCCAGCCCAGGGTTATGTTATAAAGGACTGTTGCTTTCATCAAAAAAAGAGAAGTATATCTACTCATTTGGTGAAAGAAAATAGTTCTCAAAAATGGTGGAAAAACCACAAATCAAAATAAATTGATCCTTTAACGTCAAGAACTTACGATCATGAGACTATATTGAATAATTGCACGTGCCCCATTGAAAAATGCTATTACTCTTAAGGAATTAGTACCAAAATACATAAAGAATTTCCACAAATCAAAAAGTAAACAAGGAATTCTATGGGAGCATGATTGGGTAGGTAGTGCTATGAGAAAACAAAATATCTAGGAAACATAGAACATGCTGTGCCAACGGTGAGCAGAAATACTTGAGTCCAAATAAACGATTTACTGACTATATGACAGAATGCAGGAGACTAAATGCTACTTCTGAGGAGGGCACCCAATATCAGAGGCATCCCAGGGGAGGGTACTCTGATGAGTAAAGTAGCAGGTGAGAGAGAAAGAGAGAGAGAGAGAGAGAGAGAGAGAGAGAGAGAGAGAGAGAGAGAGAGAGAGAGAAGACAAACACTTGATAGAACCATCAAGAAAAGGCAAGGGGACAACGAAGCCAAGACTAGAAATGATAGCTGACCTTTGAGAGGAAATTGTTGGAATCCAAGTGATATAGGACACCATGGAAATAAGAAAACGCTTTTCGTAGATCTTGATTGCCTCCACATTATTTGATTTTCATGTGCTTTATACATACCCACTTGGAACTGAGCACTATCAGAAGAGCAGAAGTGACTTTGCAATCTCAAATGTTCATTCATTCATTTATCCATCCATCTATTCACTTATTCACCCAGCACAGTCCTCATCAACCACTGCAGTATTTTCAACAATAGAATCCTTAGTGCATTTAATTGGTCCCAGAATTACTCAGGTTGAGAATCACAATCTCTACAAGAACTCCAGCTGTGTCTTGAGCTGGGATATATTTTAAAGTTTTGAAAACTAGGTCACCTAGGATAAGTATCTAACCTGCTGACTTGAATCACTGCCAGGAACCAGAGGCAGACAAGGGGAAGCACACATGTCCCAGAGACATGCTAGAGACAAAGACACCTTACACATGTCCAGATTATTGGGCTAAGGGCTTTCCTGGTGGCTGGGCAGCTAGCCTGTTCCACTAAGCACATGAGTAAGAGATAGTCAGTGTGTAGGGCAACCAGGACTAAGCTTGCTAGGGCTAGAGATGAAAGTGATGATGCCAGTGGCTTGGGTAAGAAACCCACTAGTAGAATCCATAAGCCACAGGCTCATGGTCCTGGGAATAAAGAAGCTGAAATCCAACAGAGCAGTTTTCTCTGTACTGTACAACCCTAGAAGGCTCATAAAGCATTCTCCCAAGCTAGTGCACCTTGTAGCACCCCTGGGAACTAGATCTGGGCTTAGGGTAGCAGGGACACCCAGCACTATCCTGGGATACACAGCTCAAAGACTTCCACCACCATCAGAGCAGGTGTTTTCTACAAAAAATGATGAATACAAGAGGCTCTGGATGCTCCCAGACCATGTCAGTGGCCCAGCTCAGCTGGCTGCGCTGGTGTGAGCCATACACAAAAGCAAATTTTGCAGCCAAATTTAGCAAGTAGCTGCTTTATTTTGCCCAAAATAGTTCCCTTTAATTAACATGGCTTCTGCAACCTTGTGCTCCTAGAAGGGGGCCCTTGCTCTATTTGTTAAAACAGCCTTTGGACAAAAACCTATTATGTTTTAAAAATTGTGGGAAAAATAAAAAAAATAAAAATTGTGAAGAAAGTTTGTCAGAAAAATTACAATAAAAGTTGCAGATGACTTAGCTTCTTATTTGTGCTTTGGATACTTTCTCTGGAACATAAAATGGGTGCCTGGCTCATGCAGCTACCTCTTGTGCAGGGAGAACAGGAGAATGAAGGATTTGGCATTTTCCAGCTTTTTTTCCAGCTGAACTTTATCAGCCTTAAGGAGACTTTGAGCAGAGCAAGTGATAAGAATTCAAGGAGCTGCTCAGTGGGGATTGGAGCATTAGCTCTCACCCCATACTCCCCAGCTCACCTCTCTTCTCAGACTTGCTTCTCTCCAAGGAGGTTTTTCTTTTCATTGTTCTCTGCCCCTCAATTTTGAAAGGATTGACCCAGACCCAGAAAAATGTCAGAAGTTTTGACTTGCACTGACTTGCCTGCTATTCAAGTTCTCCCCCAGGATGTGGGCTTCCCTTCCTGCACTCCGCTCCACTTTCAGACAGTAGAAAAGTTCTCGGGTTCACTGGGGCCTCTATGCTCAATTCAAGAGCAAAGTTCCAATTCAGAGAGGGTCTCCCCTTCTTTCAAGAAAAGCTATCATTGGAAAGAAAGAAAGAAAGAAAAAGAAAGAAAGAAAGAAAGAAAGAAAGAAAGAAAGAAAGAAAGAAAGAAAGAAAGAAAGAAAGAAAGAAAGAAAGAAAGAAAGAAAGAGAAAGAAGGAAGGAAAGTAGGAAAGAAAGAGGGAAGGATGGAAGGAAGGAGAGTAGGAAAGAAAGAGGGAAGGATGGAAGGAAGGAAGGGAAGGAAAGAAGGGAAGGAAGGAAGGAAGGAAGAAGGAAGGAAGGAGGAAGGAAGGAAGGAAGGAGGAAGGAAGGAAGGAAGAAGGAAGGAAGGAAGGAAGGAAGGAAGGAAGGAAGGAAGGAAGGAAGGAAGGAAGGAAGGAAGGAAGGAAGGAAGGAAGGAAGGATGATACCCCACAAAGGTCTCTAAAGCAGGGGCTGTCAGAGTATCAGGGTCACATTGGGAGAATTAGCTGCCCTCTACAGAGAAAACCTCTATGGGACTTCATACAGCTCCAGTTTCCTTTGATCTTTGACACCATCACTAATGGTGTCCAATGAGCTTCTCCATCTTACCATCACATAAAAGATTCCTCTACACATGGAAAATAAAGTGTGAATATATCAGCAATGTGTCACGTGCCAGGGTGAAGTAGCCTCAGGAATTTGGTGCAGCCTGTATGCAGATGAACAGCAACTGTATCAAGATAAAACTGTGGCTGGGCTTCTTGATAGATTCAACTGCAATTCATCGCCATTATAAGATCAGGCCCTTCCTTCTGCTTTCTTCAGTGAAAACCCGCATCAGTACCACAGAACTTGTGCTGGGCAGACTCGCGGGCCGAGACTGAGGTGCTCTCATTCTCATGTTTCCGCTGTTCCAAAACCACCCACCAACCAAGTCCCTTCCCTTGGCCCCACATGTCGAGCACAAAATACTGTATTTTTCTCTTGCAGTTCTGAGGTGTATCATATTAAATTGCTCGACTGTCATTTGAGGTTGAGAATTATGGCTAAGACATGATCAGCTGACTCAAAATGAAGAAATAGCCAGGGCAATGTCCTCTGATGACAGCCCTGCTGGGCGGGAAGCAGCAATTCCCTTTTTATTGCTAATTGCTTTCTGGTTTGAGTCAGAACTGAGAGTTACTGTCAAGCTGAGACACCTGTCAGTTGCTAATGCCCGGCTTCTTATCCAAGCTGCTCAGTGGCATGGGCAGGGCTGAGGGTGGGGTCACTCAGGTCTCTTCCCATATACCTATCCGCACTTCACCTCACTAAATGTTCACATTCCCAGCACAGGATGCCACTGATCCACAGCTGTGTGGTATAGGGGAAGCTCTGGCCTTGGATGATATCCAGCCAAATCCCACAGAAAAGTGAGGACAGACTCCAAATGCACTAGCAAACACAAAACCCACAGTGACCCCATTGGTCATGGGAGAATAGAAGCAGCTGAGGCCAAATACATGGAGCTGAACTCCCACAGTCACATAGGCAGTGGGATGTGATGTGGCATAGAGGGGCATACTGGGCTTTGTGGAGGTCTACTGTATGTGGGCCTAGTGGGGATCCATCTGAAGGAAGCAGTAGTTGGCTCGCTCTGTTCCTGTGCTGCTTCCTGTCGGTCTTTGTGCCTCAGTTTTTCCTTCCTCAGAGGTGTCTCCTTGACACCTCTGCTTTTTCTATTCCTTGAGATTTTAATATTTGCAGGGGTGTCATGGGACGGGGAGTAAATTGAAGCCATAGTCATTGACTCTGTCCTTCTAAAGTCCCTAAGTGTTCAGATGCCTCTCTGAAGACAGTTTTGGTTACAACAATTTGAACTGTTATTAAATGGGAAAAAAAAAGAACCTTGTTGCAACAACTTTGCTGTTTAATGGTGGATCTGAGACACAGATGATCTAAGTATGGGAACAAGTATACTATGAACTCTGCCTGCCTTGCAACCAATGGCCAGAGTGCACTAAGGATGGTGGCTGGCAGTCTGTGTGCAGAGGCTGAGAAGTTCCGAAGTGCGTGGGTTCAGTCAGGGTGGGAGTGTGGTATGGGGGAATCAATTTACACCCCTTCTTAGCAGTCATCTAGTTCAGCCCCAAGAAAGATCCTATCAAAGCAGCTTGCTGTAATTTCTTCAAATACACAGCAATCTTCCCCAAAGTGGTGTCTTCTGTCTACTCTGTGCTCCCATTTAAAGAGAGGCGGCAAAACAGGAAAAGGACTTTTATGGAAAGACCCTATTTGATCAGACTAGGTGACCAAGATACTATGGGAGGTATTAAGGTGCCCAGAGCACCATTGACAGCCACAAGCAGCAGGTAGGTGTTAATATCCTCCTTTCCTGCCAATAACCTCCCTGGTCCTCTCCAAGCATTCAGATAACCAGAGCAAGCACTTCTTTTTTCATTGTTTTGTTTTTAACTATGGCTAACAAAAAAAATCACCAGTGATATTTTATGCTATATATAGTTTTTTATATATCTTAGGGAATTCAGAAATATTGATCAATGTTGCAAGGCTTTATCTGCTGGCATTTTTACATTCTAGGTGGAAGTTAAATGGGACAGATGTTGACATTGGCATGGATTTCCGCTACAGCATTGTTGAAGGCAACTTATTGATCAATAATCCCAATAAAACCCAAGATACTGGAACATACCAGTGCATAGCAACAAACTCATTTGGAACAATTGTTAGCAGAGAAGCAAATCTTCAGTTTGCATGTAAGTAGCAATTATGTGGTGCTGCAAATGTTATTTTGGGCTTCTACATGACCTTACTGATAAGACTTTAATATCTGTTGCTTTTGGAAAAAAATGAAATAAATTGAATACGCTTTTCTTTACCCCTTTTTCATGTTTGGGAGGTGTCTTGTTTGGAGGGTAAATTGGGACTGTGAGAGGACACTGGACACTTGCTGAGTGTTTTGGAAACAAAGTACATGACAGTGGGGCACCATGGCACGCATATATTACACACTCCAGTTCCCATACACACACAAAATCCTACCCATCAAAAATGTGATATAGGTGTATCAGCCAGTGGTCCATCTTCCCCTAATTAAATAGTGAAGACGCTAGTTGCTTTGCCCATATAGCTCAAAAAATAAAAAATAAAAGCCTTGTTATTAAGTCAATCTTTTTATTCTCTCTTTTTTTCCTCATTTGATATAAGGGTAGAAAATTTGAAAGCAATTACTATAATGACAAGATATAGACAAAGTATCACTTTTATATTATACCTTTACATTAAAAAATTACATAGCTTAGAACAACTAGCTAATATGTATTCTTTAGTGTGTCACAGAAGGTCAGGCTTAAGAGCACTTGAAGAGATAACCTAGACAGTGACAGGAGCAGAGAACAGAGACCCTTGAGGGCAGGACCAGCACCAGTGGAAACCAGCTCATCCACTTCCTTCTTAGCAAAGATTTCATAATTACAAAGTCTGTTGAAAACACTGTAGAATTTTGTCATCAACAAAATTTTCTCTGGGGACTTAAAAGCAAAGTCTCTGAAAGTTAGTCTTTTAGCATTTCCTTTAGGTGGAATTTTGATTTGTTGGGCAATGACTCATCCAAGAATCAGGTATTAATAGGAGTAGGAATTGTCTTACATGTAAATGTTTTCATGAAAGTCTTTTGAATACTCTTAGGTGGGTAGAATTATTGGAGTGCAATATGTCTGATGCTAAGAATCTCACTGTTTATTTCTTCTCTGTTTAATGGAGCCAGTGTTTCTACTAAATGTCTAGAAATGGATCCTATTTAGTTTGCTTTAGAAAAAAACACTGAATCATGGATTCTCAGGAAAGAGAAGTTTTCTGTTTTCACCTCTTCAGCTTTCTGGTTTGATAAAATAGAAAATGTCTTAAAAAGGCAGTAGTAGGGGCCGGGTGGTGGCGCTGAAGGTAAGGTGCCTGCCTTACCACGCTAGCCTTGGACGGACCACGGTTCGATCCCCCGTGCCCCATATGGTCCCCCAGGCCAGCCAGGGGCGACTTCTGAGCACATAGCCAGGAGTAACCCCTGAGCGTCACTGGGTGTGGCCCAAAAACCAAAAAAAAAAAAAAAAAAAAAAAAAAAAAAGGCAGTAGTAGCCACGGTTGAGCAGGGAAGGGAGAAAAGAGATATTTGGGACCAGAGTGATAGTACAGCAGATTGGGGTCTTTGCCATGCCAGTAGTCATCCTGGGTGTAATCCCTAGCACCATATATGTTCCCTGAACCCCACCAGGAGTGATCCCTAAGCACAGAGCCAAGAATAAACCCTGAGTACTACGGGGCATGATCCATAATCAAAAATGGAGAGAGAGACAGAGAGAGGAGAGATTGGCAGCACATCATTACATTGCCAACGCTTCATTTTTCTAACCTACAGTCTTTTGAAAATAACTAAACCACTTGCTCATTGTTATGTGAAAGCCCCAGTCTTTGAACTATGGGAAGCCTAACAGTGAACCCCACTCTGGGACTGATATGGACACATTGGTGCCACTAGTAACTAAAGTTTGGCTTCTCACACTGAGCTGCTCTAAGAACCAGCATGAGCTTCTCTCTGCCCCATACACCACACATGTGCTACTTCACCTGCCCTCGACTTTCCATTGATCTGGCTCAAGGTCCCTCACATGAAAAGTGTTTCAAAGCGAGCTCACCTGTCCATGGCAGAGTGCTCTGATGATGAGAACACAAACCAACACCAAGTCTCTACTTTGACAAGAATTGAGTCAAAATGCTTCCCTGTGATTCTGAGTAAGCATCAAATATGTGAAAATAAAACCAGGGTCATTGTCTCAGGATTCTTTTCATCTACAGGTACTTAATCCAACAGCCTTTTCTTGACAATCTGTTTCATTATGCTAATTCATCTGTCCTTGGTGCCACTATAGAGTATACCAAGAACTGCAATATTCCTTTCTGTACTCTTAGTTGATGCAAAGAACAAAGAGATCCATTTTTCAAAGTCCCAACTCATAATATAACTGTATTTTTAAAATGCAGTGATGTGAAACCAAGGATTGATTTTTTTCATGTATTTCTGTTCATACAGAACTGCTCAAACATGATCTTTCTTTTTACTTTTTTTGGGGGGAGGGGCAGGCGGGATTTGGAGCCACATCTAGTGGCATTCAGGGCTCCTGGCTCTGCATTCAGAAATCAATCCTAGCAGGCTCAGGGAACCAACTTTATGAGATGCCAGGAATTGAACCTGGGTCAGTCCTGGGCCAACTGCATGCATGCAAGGTAAATGCCCTATGTGCTGTGCTATCACTCCAGCCCTTTCAAACATGGCCTCTTTTTTAAATTTAAATTCAGATAATTGTATTTGTTCCTATTAAATTCTCTTTCTGAGTCATCCTTTGCTCCATCCAGAGCAATTTTTAAATTTTTTTATATCTTTATTTAAACACCGTGATTATAAACATGATCGTAGTTAGGTTTCAGTCACAAAAAGAACACCCCTCTTCACCAGTGCAGCATTCCTCCCACCAATGCACCCCATCTCCCTCCACCCACACCCCCTGCAATTTAAAAAATTTTTTAAAATATTTTGTTACATAACTTATTGATCAATCCCCAAGCTCAGTATCAGCAGAAAATTTGACGAGCACAGTTCCACTGAAATCATTGTGACCAGTAGGAGCAAATCTAGAAGAGACAGTGAACCAGCCAGCAGAGAAAGTTCACTGAGATGCAATTTTAATTGGCAGATCAATAAGCTCTATACATGCCTGTTTGGTTAGCAATAAGCTTGCTCAAACATTAGAATTGTACACTTTTGTTTTTAAGTTATGAGATCTCTCACCCAGTACCTTTCTTGAGGGGATGTGTTGGCACCCTGTCTGTGCCCACTCACCACCAGCCTCCTTGTCTGCCTGATATGGTCTTTGGCCATATGATGGGGCTGCCTGAGAAATCTTTGAAGCACACTGATTAGATCATTCACTTCACTTATTTATGGTTTCTCCTGCCCATGGAGTAAATTCATTACCATAGGTTCATTCTTAATTTCGGGAAAATAACAAATGGTCTCTTGTGTCTGAATTGAATGTACTTGTTCCTCTGCTCATTGTGCTTTTCTGAGTCCCAAGTGCTTATATCTTATTGCTCTCTAGCCTCTACTCTACATGCATGTTCCTCCCATTAGGGGATGAGTCAGATGGAAATAATCTTGCATTTCAGATTTCTTTCCCTAGGATAGACCGCGGTTTGATCCCCCGGCGTCCTATATGGTCCCCCCAAGCCAGGAGTGATTTCTGAGCGCATAGCCAGGAGTAATCCCTGAGTGTCAAACGGGTGTGGCCCAAAAACCAAAAACCAAAAAACAGCCGTGACTATCCTTACTTTCGAGAGTATAGAGCACATTGTATGTATGAACATAAAGCCATTATCTTATTAACCATCTTAGCTGAGGTTCAACCAAGAGGCCTAAATGAAGATCTCTTAGTTCCGATATATACATCAGACACAAAAACATCCCCCTCCCCAAATCCAAAGTTGTTGCCTTTATTTTAGTTATTTAGACTAACTATGGTTAGTCTAAATTGCTTTTCTTCAGTTATGTAAAAGGCAACAGGCAGTTGATATCTTTTGAGTATTACTGAAAATTTTCTTTTGCCCAAGCATTTCCATAGTCATTGAAAAAGAAAAGTTGGAATTTGGCCATCCTTACAGTATTATAATATCACAGGAGAATATTATGATTTTTATGATTTTATGGTTGAACTGGACCTTAAATGTCTCCAAGTTTAAGTTTTATAAGAATGAAATTGGAGGTTGGCTCACTGGATTGTGCCTTGTAATTTACCCAGTTACTGTGTGGTAGGTAAGGCCCAGCTCCACTTCATAGGTCCCTCTTCTGCTCTAGACAAACACTGACTTCTTTGCAGGCCTCTTATACCTGCATCTTGAGCCCCATTTCCAAATCCCATCTAAACCCCCCACCCTTTTATCACTTAGTCACTCTGACCATGCAGACAGTATCACACCTGTTCTGTTTTATTTATTTTGGAACCACACCTGGTGTTTAGGGGCTATTCTTGGCTCCAGGCTCAGGGGATACTTGGAGATCATATGTAATGCCAAGGACCAAACCAGACTTGAGTGTGTAAATGGCAAGTGCCCTAGTGCCCATAGCCTTTTAATTATCCCATTCAACCCTATTACAACTTTTTTGAAATTTTTACTTTAGGAACTATGGTTTGCAAAACTATTATTAAGTAGAGTTATTTATAAAATACCTCACCACCACCTCCTCCACTAGAGTGTCAGCTTTCCTCCACTTTTGTCCCAGTGTCCCCTAACACTAACCTCAAATCTCCTAGGCTAACCTTCCTGTTAAAGACCAACTTTTAATATCTATTGCCTCTGGACATTTATTATTCCCCTATTGTGTTTCTTTATAATCCACGATGAGAGAAATCTTTCTGTGTCTGTCTTTCTCTTTCTGGTTGACTTCACTCAATGAGATACTCTCCTCATAGCAGCAAATTTCCTGGTTTTCTCTTTTCTTACTACCAAGTAGTAATGAAGTAGTATTAATAGTAGTAGTAGTGATAAAGTAGTATTCCTCTATATACCCTATTTCCCTAAAAATAAGACACTGTCTAATATTAATTTTTCTCCCAAAGATGTACTAGGTCTTATTTTCAGGGAATGTCTTATTTTTCCATGAAGAAGAATACAGTATACATTTATTAAATGAAAATAAAGGAAATTTATTACCTGTATATAGTACAGTAGTACAGTAGTTGTCAACACAAACCAGAAAAAATTGTAAATCCTACAGATGCAAGTTGGGGCAACCCTAGTTTATGGTAAATTAATTTTCTTTTATTTATTTATTTATTTATTTATTTATTTTTTTGGTTTTTGGGCCACACCCAGTGACGCTCAGGGGTTAGTCCTGGCTATGTGCTCAGAAGTCACTCCTGGCTTGGAGGACCATATGGGAAACCGGGGGATTGAACCGTGGTCCGTCCTAGGCTAGCGCAGGCAAGGCAGGCACCTTACCTCCAGCGCCACCGCCCTGCCCTGGTAAATTAATTTTCATCCTTAGACAGAGTCAAAAGGGACCTTATTTATCGGGGGATAACTTATATTTCACCCAGAGGGAAAAGTATACTTATTTTCAAAGGATGTTTTATTTTGAGGGAAACAGGGTACATACCAGACTCTCTTCATCCAGTCCTTTCTTCTTGGAGACTGGAGTTGTTTTTGGATAATGGCTATTATGAATATAATGGCATGGATACAGGAATGCAGGCATATATTTATGATTTGCTTTACTGTAAAAGTTCTACTTGCCATTATCCAACCCTGGATGAATAGGTCTGAAGCTGGGGCACCACAAAAATAAAAAAAGGCAGTCTTAAAGGATTAAAGCCTGGGTCAAGGGCTTCCAGTCTCTTGGACTGAGCACAAGCTGTCCTCTGTTCAATCTTAATTGTTCAGCCTCTCTCCACGTCCAGGGGAAGGGCAGACCTAGTTAACAGACAAAAATCCCTATCATGCTAATCAAGCCTAGGTGGGTTTCTTACATCTCAAAAGGGCTTGGTAAAGGGAAAAGAAAACTAGGGCAAAGTCTGTTTTGGGTAAATCAGGGTGTGAGCTCTCTGTGTTTGACTACACTTGACCACATGATTCCATGCTGCTTTTATAGAATGTGATAATCTGTTGAATTTAAAGGTGAATGACTTCACATAGATAAAATTCCAATGGAGAACTACTTTACCTCTTACCAGTCAGGCTCTCAGGCTCTGGTCTTCCTTTGATGATATAGTGGGAACCTATAGCTTCTTCAACAGGTTGTGGTTCTGGGCTGGAACATGGGGCCCAGCTTCTTCACCTCTCTCCTCTTAAGACTACAGCTAAGTAGTGTCTCTGTTGTCACTGAACTCTCCCAGAAGCAGCCACTTAAGTCCCTTATCCACCTACTCCTTATCAAAAATACCGGGCAAGACTACTAGTGTGATTAAAATTCTAGAGTTTTTAGCCCCTGAGCACTACTGGGTGTGGTCCAATACTCCAATAAACAGATAAATAACGAAACAAAATTCAAGTGCTGACCCAGTGTGTGGCAGACTGGTTGAATCATGATTAACAAGGTTGACCATGATGCATGAGGAGGATTCAACCTTGCTGTGTGCACAACTTGCTGAGGAAGCAGTTGTGAACTGGAAAAAATTAGACTAGATGAGATACTTTTCTCCTTCTCTCCCCCTGCTTCTCTTCTCTCCTCATAAGAGGAATAAAGGAGGTTTATTCAGAGCTGAGGCCTAAAGTGGGGGAGCCAGAGTGAACAGAGTGGATGGTCAGCCCCTCATCAACCTCATTCCTTGGCCTTCAGCAGCTGCCTCTTTTCACTTCATTTTCTTACTTCAAATGGCCTGCCCACTATACTATCTCTCCAGCCACCTTCAACTTCTTTATTTTAGTTGTGTAAAAATTATACTGGTGAACCTCTTCTGGGTAGTCCCTTCATTGATGAAATTTCTCATGGTCACTACCAGACTTACCTTAGTTCTGATCTTAGCTTCTTCTAAAAGTTGTGTTCACATGTGGTATGGCATGGTCATCAAGGTGAGAGGAACTTTATTATTTATAGAGGTAAGCATCCTCATGGCTGGCCCTTAAAACTACTCTCTTCCTACTAAATTTTGCAAGCAACTAATGTATAAGTTACCAGTACCATGACCATGGCAGGGGAGCAGGGAAGCCCAGGTCTGGCCTCATGAACTTTTAACTAGGTAGAATGCTAAAAGGTAAATTTGTGTTACTCAGTAATAAGATGTTGATGGATTATTGCTGGGAGAAATGATTTGTGGACAATTTGATCAATTAAAATTTCATCAACTAAAGAACATTTAGATGGCAAAACTGAAACACTTATCCAGGCACTACCTCTGTCTTAACAAACGTAGACTGTTCATTTGAGAAATTGGAAGAAATCTACCTCATTCACATATATCTGAAGTCTTACTTTTGGGAGATACTTGGTGTCACTGATAATTCTAGAATATTGTGGTGGCTATTGGTATTGTTGAAAACTTAAGGATGGGAACTGGTTAATGTGTGATCAACCAAATGACTGAGTGATGTGGGCACTGGTGCGCCTTGGTTTAAGGGAAAACCAAATCATAATGTCCTGTTGTATGTTTTCTGTCCTTTCTGTAAAGCCTGCTCATATATAAAGGATGAGTTAGTTATGACCATAAGCTCACTAGGTGTTTCTGCCATTCCATCCCTTAAAGTTCGAGTCCATAGGACTGACCATGGGTAGTTTGTGATTCAAACCAGTGATTTCCAAAAGTTTTTATTTTTGCAGGACTGCTTTGGGCCTGGGGTCTCTCCCAATAATATCCAGCCTGTATTGGCCTAATGGCTCAGTGCTCAAGTATGGATATATAGTTGAGCTAGTTTGTGCTCAGTAGCTAGCAAGAGAGCCCAGTTCTCAGAATGCTAATGGCTCAATCCTTTCCTCAGGCTCTGCCTCCTAATGGGTGGGCCAAGTCTTCTCCTGGCAAGAGATCCTGGCCCTACCCCTATGATCTGATGGTGAGGATAGTATAGAATTCTTTGCTGGCTCTGCCCTCTCTGTGGACTTATTTGCTTCTGAGTCACCCTTGTCCTGCCATCTGGACCCTTCTGTCTTTCTTGAGAGTCTTCAAACAAGCTATAGATTCCTACAGTGTCTTATCTCAACCACAGAAACAACCATGGTGTTTCCAGAGATACTTACAGCCACTTCAATAGTGGATGCACCCCACTGCTCAGGTCACTCCCCACTGCAGACCACCTTTCTTGCTCTTTCCAGTGGCCTTTCCTGAGAACACACACAATAACAGGGCTGCTGGCTGAAGTGGATGTGGTACAGCATTTTAGTAATCTCACTCCACATGGCCATTGGGTAAATCTGTTCTGAATGCAGCAGGACTTGGCTCAGGGCAAGTGTCCCATACTTGACTTGCATGGAAATATAAGGCGTTTGTATGTTTGTGCACATTTATGTCTCTGTGTCTGGATGGGTATGTGTTAGTATATATCTACATACATGCATCTTTATGTCTGTTTCTGTATGCATGCCTGTGGATCTGTGACATGTATCTGTGTACACATGTGTATTGCCATGTCTGTGTCTCTGCATAGACATGTTGCATAGACATCTGTTTATGTATATATATGAAGATATGTATGCACTCTTGTCTCTTTATATGTCTTGTTATGCATGTGTACATATGAACATACCTATGTGTTCCTATCTGGGATTTGTGTGTACACATTCATGTTTATGTCTATATGTACACATCTCTGTGAGCATGTATATGTGCAAATTTGTGTGTCTCTACATACTTGTGCTAGCACATGTGTGCCTGTGCATTTCTATATATTTCACAAACTGCATTATTCTAGTGGATACATTCCAGAGATAAAATTCACTAACTGCTGTTAGGATCTCCTTGAGGAACTGTGGGTGGCAATGTTTCTGATATGAGTTTCTAGTGCACATGCTAATTATGATCAAAGTAATAATTTCCCCCCCAGCACTGACATTGCTCTATTTCATTATCACCTGTGAGGTTCATTTCTCATAGCTGATCCCCTCATCATTGCAGCCCTCTGCAAGCAGTCCCTCCACTGACTTCTTCTAATGATTATTAAGTTCACAGTGAAGCCCATTCTTAGTAGCCCATCTTTATTTTCAAAGAGATGGAGTGTGGGGTTGACAGAGAGATGCCTCTATTTCTAAGCTCAGTGGTTCCTCCCTTCCATCTGGCAGCAGCAGAAGGCAGAGGTGAATGGGAGGGCTGACCTGGTAGGTGGTGCAGAGCTGGACCCCTGGGCAGGGTCTGAGCTCAGCGGAACTCCCTTGGCTTTTCAGAGTCCACATTCCTTTTCCCTGAGCTGAGAAGTGCTGTATTGACCTTTCTAAGTGCAGAGGTGTCCTCTACCCCTGCAATACAGAAATAATTAAGAATAGTGTTTTATCTTTTAGAAACTATATCAATCAAAATGTATTACAGCTGTTTGGGAGTTCCCCTGCTATAGTAGGGGCAGGTGTGTAGTTGATTGACTGTGTGTTCACAATGATTTGTGACAGATGAGATATATAATTGCACTGTTCCCAGAGCCTTCTTGACACACTGATCCTCAGTCTACAACCGGACTTCCTCATAGATGCTTCTCTTTCTCAACCTATCCTGGCCAATCCTCTCTCAGTCTGGATAAGTCACTCATTCTGAACAATTCAGATTAGTGGCGTCTCACAGTCAGGAGCCTTGGTAATTTAATTGGTTGAAGCTCGAGTTGGGTGTAAGATGTTCAGTGCAAAATGAAATTCAGTTCAATATGAACTGCAATTCATTGCTTTTATGGTTCAGTATGGAAATAAGCATGATTTGGCCATCAATCACTGTTCAACATTTGGATCTTTTCTACTTTTTGATGATTCTGAGTAAGTCTTCTGTGAAACTTCTTCCTCAGAGTTTCAATGTGAACTTACATGCTTTACGTCTTTAGATATTTATCCAGAAAAAAGAATGACTAGGTTAAGTAGCAAGTCTGCCTTTAACATTTTGTGCAAGTAGCAAACAGTTTTCCAAGCTGGCCGTGTCATTGTTGAAATCCACAGTGTATAGCTTTACCACCACCTTGCTGGCCTTTGAAAATCCAACCATTGTAGTGGGTGTGAAGTGTTATCAGCTGTGGTGGGGAGAGTATTTCCCCCGATGACTCCTGTCTTACAACTGTGAGCAGTATATTTGGAGAGTCTGTTCACACCTATTGCCTTCTTAGCATTGTGCTGTTTGCTTTCCCAGTGTAGATTTCTTAGTACATTTCTGAAATAAGTCTCTTATCAGAGAAATAATTGGAAAAAATTTTCTCCCACTCTCTAGGTTGTCTTTTCACTTTCTTGATTATGTCATTGGAAAATCAAAAGTTTGTATTCTTTTTTTTAATATTTTATTTTAACACCTTGATTACATACATAATTGTGTTTGAGTTTCAGTCATGTAAAGAGCACCACCCATCACCAGTGCAAAGTTCCCATCACCATTGTCCCAAATCTCCCTCCTCCCACCCACCCCCCACCTGTACTCTGGACAGGCTCTCCATTTCCCTCATACATTCTCATTGTTAGGACAGTTCAAAATGTAGTTATTTCTCTAACTATACTCATCACTCTTTGTGGTGAGCTTCATGAGGTGAGCTGGAACTTCCAGCTCTTTTTCTTTTGTGTCTGAAAATTATTATTATTGCAAGAATGTCTTTCATTTTTCTTAAAACCCATAGATGAGTGATACCATTCTGCGTTTTTCTCTCTCTG
>PVKC010003441.1:0-39057 GCA_004027635.1 Crocidura indochinensis | reverse complement strand
AAAAAGTGAGGGGTGTTTTCTCCCTGTCTCTGGCTGTGTCCAGTCTCCTCCCAGACTTATAAACCCGACACCTGCCAGGGGCCCCCTATGCTGTTTTCCCACCCCCAATCCACCTTTCTTCTGCCCCCCACCAGTTGGGTATCTTCAATTGGTCCTTACTCAAGCTGCCATTACATCGGGAGAAGCAGGAAGTACACAGGGTGTCTCCCGCCTACTTGGCTCTGCTGTCAATCAATCAATCCTCCTGGGAGGCCATCTGATGTTTAACAGACATATGTTCTCCACTGCTCCCAACTGACTTCCTAGTGCTCACTGGGGGTTTCTCCTCCTGAGGACAAAGACCAGAACCTTTCACCAAATCTGTCCATTTTCTCCAGTCTCGACTTCCTGTTCCTGCACCACTCCCCTGCTCTGGCCCCAAGTGATAAAGCTCCTTCCACTTCTTCTCAAAGCACCCCACTAAATGAGAATCAGAAAAAATAAAGGAAGGTCATATTTTTTCATTGACTTCTCATTTTAATTTTGAAGACAGCTAGGTACCCTCATGTCCAATGTCCTGGATTGAGGTGAATCTCCCCAAAAGACAGAATTGTGCTCAACCCCTCTGCACTCCTCTGTTCCTGTGACTTTATTTGGAAGTATGATGTCTTTTGATATAAATGAAAATTGTCAGCATAGGAGGTCCTCTAAGTTGGAGAAGAATTCAACCTTCAGTAATGTGCTGTGATTAGAGAAGGGGGAAAGGAGACAGGGAAGCCTTGCAAGGAAAAAGCCACAGAGAAATAGAGACAATGATCATCAGAGGAGTGATGTCACCAGCCATGGACACCTCTGAAAAGTGCAATTCTGACTTCCAGAAGTGTGGCAAATAAAGGTTCTGTCCCATGGCCACTATGTTTGTGATAATTTGTGAGGACAGGAAATTACTAGTATACACTGTATTCACTCCCTTAATGTCACAGCCTCATTGAGGAGTGAAGCACTGTGACAAAGAGAATGTAAACAGACTGTCTCCCCTTGGGGGTTGAGCCCCGAAGGTTGTTCAATTTTTGTAACCAGCTCTCCTGTGTCACTTGTGCATACTTGGTTGATCCTTGCTAAGCCCACTTTGAAGGAGCACTGTGAACTGTGTTTTGGAGCTCGCTATGGAAAGATATTCAATTTGCATATTTGGACTTAGGAACTGAGCTCACTCATGTTAATCATCTTGTAATTGCCTGTACAAGGTCTGCTCCCCAATGGGATGCTCAAAAATGCTTATATGGTAGAAGAAGCCCCATGTGCTCTGTAAGACTAAGAAATTTTCAGAGACCACTATTGAAGAATTTTGAGCAATAGGATGCTTTATGATCTTTGACTAGGGTTCAGCCAACAGTCTGCCCTAAGTACTTGGACATAGGATTGTGCCCCCCAGAGACTCTACTGAGACTCTGTTGTTCCCTGGCAGGTTTCATTCATTTGGCAGATGACTTAATGTCCTTCATATGAGGGAGCTGATTAGAACTCAGATCATGCTCCATGAACAAGATGGGGTGTGACATAGCAACTTCAGCAAGGATCTCACTCCAAAAGAGTCTCTTCCACAGTGATATGTATACCTAAAACAGGTTTCAACTTCCTACCCTACTTAAAATGGGAGTTCTCAGTCAAACATTCTTTCTAGGGCCCAAAAACGCAATGCAGGAAAGGCACCTAGGATCTCCTATGTTCTTTGCAAAACTATTCATAATAGCCAGGATCTGGAAACAACACAAGTGCCCCTAAACAGAGGAGTAACTAAAGAAACTGGGGCATCAATGCAATGGAATACTATGCAGGCATTAGAAAAGTGCAGTCATGAATTTTGCTGGTATATGGATGGATATAAAGAGTATCATGCTTAGTGTAAAGAGCCAGAGGGAAAAGAACATAGAATAATCACTCTCATTTGTGGGATTAAAAAAAACAGGAAATAATTAACACCCAAAGACAAAGACAATAGAAATGAAGGTCAGAAGGTCTGGTCTATAGAAGCAAGTTTGCCACAAAGGGGTAGGATATGGGGAAGTATAGTTAGGACTGAGAAGGAACTACTATGACAATGAGGGTCAGATATGATCACTCTGGACAAGAATGGTGAAGCTAAATGATATGCATAATAAATGTTTAGCAAAATATTTCTTAAAAAAGTAGTGTCTAAAAGGAAAATGTATGTGTGTGAGGAGAGAGGAAAAAGAGACAGTGGGGAAAATGCCCTTCAGAGAGGCTGTCATGGGAGAATGGGAGAGAAAAAAATTGGTCGTGGGAAATGTGCCATGGTAAAGAATGTTGAAACATTGAATGACTGAAATTCAATCATGGACAATTTTGTAGCTATGTATTTCATGGTGATTCAATTAAAATTTTTTAAATGGTAGTTTGGTGTTTTATTCACTTAAATATATATAAGTGCTCATCAAATAATATTTAAAATAGAAAATAAACCTGAAATAGAATCTATGGCTTCTTTTATCATCAGATTCAAGGATGATTTTTCAAGAGCTTTTTCCTTACCTAAATTTCTACTTTTCATTGTGACAGCCATGCAGCACTCAATACAGTTTTAATTCTCTGGAATTGATTAATTTATAATTAATCTTCCACCATCTTCCTTATTTTTTAAAACTAGAGTGCTTTCAGACTTCCTAAAATCTAGAGGACTAGCTATACTGCTATTCACCTAACAAGTTTATTGTGGCTTATAAAAAAGAGTGAGAGTGAGTGAAAGATAGAAAAATAATGTCCTTCATAGAGGCTGACTGGGGGTGCTGAATGGGCGGGAAAAGGGACATTGGTTGTGAGAAATGTGCACTGGTGAAGGGTGTTGGAGCTTGTAAGTCATATCCTTTTATTTAAATTTTAAACACTGAGTCTGTCTTTCTCAGAAATATCAGTCTTTTCAAGAAGGTACATTTCCACTAAAGTGAGCAGCTTTGCATGCAGCAATTTATGTGTTTATTTAACTCACAGCATAGCTGCTCTTTGTATTTCAATGTAATTTCTCTCTCCTGTGATGCCCAATATCAGTTGGAACCTCTCTTGTTGGAAAAAATACAAACATTGCTACCACAGCTTCTTGTTGTAATTAGCTGCAATTATCGAAGGGCACACCATTCATGATGCATATTCTCCTGTAATCATCATAAACCACTCTTATTTCTATTATTAGTCATAGTATTGGACTCCCTTAGTCCATTAACTTACGGTGGCAGGTACTGATTTAACTGTTAGTCTTATAAATTCAAACAAGAGAGATTAGTATCGTATGTAAAACAAATGTCAAAATATAAATAAACAATGTTGTCTTTTTAAGACAAGCAATCTGCAATCCAAACTTCTCAAATCAAACCCAATGAAATATTCTAGGACTCAGTTTATCTCTACTGCCAAGTGAGATTCGGGAAGGTGATTTTCTTATCTGACTGTTTCTGGGGTATATATCTTAATTACCTTGTGTTTTTTGTTTTTTGTTTTTTGTTTTTTGTTTTTTTTTTGAGAATTAAACACCAATTACTGACTGAGTACATAGAGGACAGAGTTAACTCCTGAATCAGTTGAGTGTTCTGATAACAGCACATATGAATTTCTGGTCTTTCATGGTGAGAGGTTAACTGTAAAATTCTAAGGTTCAAAAGTAATGATGCCACTTTAGTAATAATATGTATAAGAAGTAAACCCTATTAGCAGGTCCTGACTCCTTGCAAGGTCACACAAACTCATTGAACCTTTTCTGCACTCCAGTTTCCACCAAATGCAAGTAGTCACAAATGCAGGGTCACAGTATATGACCCTGATCTAGAGCCAATTGTACTGTGCATGTCTTCGTAGCACTGCGGCTGAAATTTCTGATTCCTGTGAAACTCTGGGTACTGGGACGGTATGTTGGGGTTCCTTGTATATCCACAGTCTTCCTAGCACATTTATAGGAAGAGGACAAAGAAGCAAAGCAAGAACTCCCAGTCATTCAGCAGGAAAACATAAGCAATTCATAATCCCAGAGAGAAGAGGGAAGGTGTCAGAGGAGAATAGAGAAAAATGGCATGGAGATCTGAAAGAGGGGAAAGGGAATCCCTTCCCTTATGTAGATATTTGTGCAGAATTTAGGTGGGAAGATTAGGAATGGAATGAATGCAGAGTGTGTGAGGCCTTGAAACATCTGAAATCACATGTACAGTTTCTTGCAAATCTTGTGGATGATGTATGTTTCTCTCCCTCCGCCCTCCGTGGCTTCCCTGAGATAATGCAGTATATATACCAGCTTCTCTACACCCTCTGCATCTTGATGTGATCACTCAGATTCTTTTTTGCTGTCTGAAATTTGGTTTCCACATTCTTATGCCTTTAATTGATCTCCCAACGTGACGGAGGAAGTAGGATGCAACTTCCTCGGCGGGTATTGACATTCAATCATGATTCTTTAGGTAGGAAAATTCAATCAAACACAAACCTACCTCTCCCCATTTGTATTATTTCGCATCACCCATGATAACAGAAGATTTGAGGGTATTGCAAAAGGGAAAATATATAATACATCACCTAAC
Source organism: Crocidura indochinensis (assembly GCA_004027635.1). NCBI lineage: Eukaryota > Metazoa > Chordata > Mammalia > Eulipotyphla > Soricidae > Crocidura > Crocidura indochinensis. The sequence goes on along the minus strand of PVKC010003441.1, from coordinate 34,498 downwards.
AGCAAATAGGATTTAAACAGTGCCAGTCTTTTGATGTTTACAGATAGATACTAGGTGACAGTGAAGCCACATCTTACAAGGTTCAGGGGTAAATTTATTTAAACCTAGAATTTTACATACATTCAAACTGTCAAGCAAGTGTAAAGGTATAATAAAATGTGTAGGCTTTGTTTTATTTCTGTTCATTCTTTCAAGGATTCATAGTCCCCAATTGAGAAAGTTTCTTTTATTTGGGGGATATTTTTTAGGAGATCTTGGGATTTTGGTACTCAGGACTTACTTTTGATGCCGAGCTCAGACATCACTCCTGTTGGGGCTGGGTGACAATATGGAATTCCAGGGATTGAATCTAGTTGGACATATGCAAGACAAGCACCTTTTTTGATGTACTATCTCTCCAGCTCCTGAGAAAAAAAATTTAAAGAAAAAATAGTAAAATAAATAAGCAGAGTAAAATGTAGAAAAACTCAAAAGATATCATCCAAAGATCTATTGGAAAGAAAGACAGACTTAGAGCTTTCTGCAGTACATAGATAGAATTTAGGAGTGACTCAGAATATATTTTTAATTGGGACAGGGTGAAAGTTTAGGTCACATCTAACAGTGCTTATTTCTAGTGGAACTCAGCGGACCATATATAGTAAGGGAGATTGAAAGCAAGTAGACACATGTAAAGAAAATGCCTTGCCTACTGTAATATTTCTCCAGCCCCAGAATGATGTCTTAATGAGCTTGCATACAAATGAAAAGAAAAGGTTTTTTGTTTGTTTGTTTGTTTTTTGCATTGTCCTTAAAAATTTAGTTGGGGGAGGGCAGAGAAATTAGTATTGGGTTATGTCACTTGCTTTCACACAGCTTATCTTAGCTTGATCTCTGGGACTATGCTCATCCTAAAACTACCAGGATCAGGAGTAAATCTTGACTAATGCCATATCTATTGGTCGTTTGAGACCACACCCAGCAGTTCTCAAGGGCTACTTTGACTTGGTGTTTGGAGATCACTCCCAGCAGTGCTCTGGGACTATGGGGGCACCTGTGACTAAATCTTGGATTCCTGCACACAAATCATGTGTGTTAGTCCTTTGAGACATCTTATGGTCAAAAGATGTTAAAAAATAAATTTGGGGGGGGGTTAAAAAATAAATTTGTGGAGTCTACCCATGGATAAAAAGTGATTCCTAAAAATATGCATCTTGTTCACAGGATCCCTAATAAAACAAAAATATCATTTTAGGAGAAATTAGGAAAGAAATCAGAACCATGATAGAGCAGAAGGTCAGTGAGACCCCATGGGTAAGAGTGAAACTACAACTAATAGACGAGAGAAGGGACAGCCAGGAAAGACAGAGTCATCCTGTAACCCAATGTGCAGAGTAAGAAATTGAGGATTGATACATCATCAATAGCACAGGCAAGCAAGAAATGAACTAACACATACTATGAAACAGCAGTGAAGCCAACTGAATTAGTAAAAATTGGGTAGCAATTGATGTAGGTGAATAAACTGCTTTATCATAGTAGGAAATCAGCCAGTAATGATGGTGGATGTTGGGAAAATGATAAATACTTCTTAGCCCATATTGTATCAAAGATTTAATAACAGAAAAAAAGTCAAAGCGATTTCCTTGGGGGATTGAGCAGGGAGTGCAGATGGGGCCTGAGGACTGTTGCTTTTTATCATAAATTCATGCATTCTTTGACTTTTTAAGCAGATGTAAAGAATAATTTGGTTTAAAGTATTTTAAGGGGGAGCTATTATAAATATCTGAGATTATTAGAGAGCCACCAATGCTGTTTCCTTGTCACTTTAAACACTGATCCATCTTGCTGTCATTGGGATTCTCTTCTTGGTGATCAAGCAAAAATCTTTTTTATTTTATTTTCTTTATCTTTATCTTTTTCTTTTCTTTTTTTTTTTTTTTAGAATCACAGCTGCCTCCCTCACTCTTTCTGATTAAGGACTGAGAATGGAATTCTACACATCCTCTTCCAAAAGTATTTGAAATGTTTGAATTAATGATGCAGAAAAAAAACTTATCCTCACCTCTAGAAGTACTTCCAACCCTCTCTTCAATGCAGATGATACCCTTTCATTTTTCTAAAAAGTATGCAATTTGGAAGTTGTCTTTCTTGAACTTGCATTTTTATTTACTCTGAGATTTATGAGTTAACCAATGCACATAGAACAGAACACATAATAGTTAAAATGCTGGAGAAGCATGCATGTTTAGTAAACAGCTTCATGAGCCAAGTCTTGGTTGGAGGAGTTGAGAACCGGGTAAGAGTTTAGCCTGGTAGTTGAATGTATATACTTGGGACCATGATCTAGATATTGGTGTAAGCTCTGCGTTAACTCATGTCTCTAAACCACATGCTTGTATACACTACTTGGCTCTTCTTATCTATACCGTGGGAATAACAACAACACTTACTTCCAGAATTTTGGAAAAATGTCACTGCAGGGATGCCCTTAGAATAGCCTCTGATAAGTGTTGGCAGTGAGTTATGAATTCCCATGTTAGTAGCTGGTTCACAAAGAGAAAATGTTATGGGTAAATTTCTGCCTAAGCAACCAGAATAATCCTCAGTCCTTCTGCCACACAATGCCAAATTTGGGGTAGGACAAATGTAGTGGTACCAATTTCATATGATTGTTGTATTCACCATGTTAGGTAAAAGATCCAAGTAAAAGATTGAAGTTAAGGAATTCTAAACCTCACTTCTCCCTCTAACTGTGATCTTTAAGTTTTCAATGTTTCAGATTTTGGGTCTTCAATGGGGGAAGAATTTCTTTGCTTCAGAATTGATAAGATGAATAGAATTAATATGTAGAAGATAATCAAAATTCATCTAAAGACAGATACCATGGAATGGTTTTACCAAAACATATTGCAGGTTATCCCCATCCCATTCCCTGTGCCCTAAAAGGATGTGTAAGGCTCCCAAGCCATCAGATGTTCTAGCTTCCCTAGATCTTGATGAAGCACCCACCAGCAACCAGCATTGTGTATTTAGTGATTAATAATGTGTCACTCCCTCTATGACATCATTTTAATGACCATCCTTTTCACTGCTTCTCTTTTGACAACAGCAATGAAGAGTACTCAAGACTGGATGGAGGGGCCAGAGCAGTGACACGGAGTGGTAAGGTGTCTACCTTGTCAGCACTAGCCCAGGACAGACCACAGTTCAATCTCCCAGTGTCCCATATGGTCCCCCAAGCCAGGAGCGATTTCTGAGTGCATAGCCAGGAGTAACCTCTGAGTATCACCTGGTATGGCCCAAAAGACAAACAAACTACTCGATACAGATTGGAATATTTTAGGATGTGATGTGTTTGAATAGTGAAGAATGTCTAAAACATTATACATACATATATATGTGCATATGCATATGTATATATGTGTATAATGTATATGTATACATACATGTGCATACATACATACATATATATGTATATACACACATATATATATAAAACCTCTGTTGTAAAAAAGATCTCCTGATTCTCTGTGAAATACAAAATTCACTAAATAGGTGGGAAAACATGGTCTCAGGATAAACCAATAAGATAGTCTATTTCTTTTTTTTGTTTGTTTTTTTGTTTTTGGGTCACACCAGGGGTTCCTCCTGGCTCCATGCTCAGAAATTGCTCCTGGCAGGCACGGGGGACCATATGGGGCACCGGGATTCGAACCGATGACCTTTTGCATGAAAGGCAAATGCCTTACCTCCATGCTATCTCCCGGGACCCAAGATAGTCTATTTCTTGACAGAGGCATCCATTTAGGGTTTTGGCACTGAAACCATGCCCTCTTTGTACAATCTTATCATTATGAGCTCTTTTGAAGAGCAGTGTATAACTAGCTAGTCTCAACGAAGGGGGAAACTGAGATAAGTGAAGATAAGGAGGTGTCCAAGACAAGCTGACCAGAAGTAGGTGGCAAGCCACAGGGTGAATCCTCTAGCTTGACTCTGCCTCTCTCAGAACCCATTTCTGGAAGCCCTATGATACCTTTCCATGAACCTCTAAGAGACCTTACACTGAGATTGTGTGTTCTCAGATTATATGGCACAATAGTAATTATCTTCCTTATTCTATCAATGGTTTCTGATCATCTTCTCAGGTTAAAAAGGATGGTTGTGTTTGATTATCTTCCAGAGCTCCAAATTCTGTAACTATGCAACTAAGAAAAAGAAGCAGACCGCAACTAGTCAAGCTTTGGGCATTATGGGGGTGCTCACCACTCCAGGAAGGGGAAGGGGAGTCAAGGGAAAGTACCTCAGCTGAGCTGTCCCCAGTTTCTTTATAGGGGTCCTTTTTTTTTTTTTTTGGTTTTTGGGCCACACCCAGTGACGCTCAGGGGTTACTTCTGGCTATGCGCTCAGAAGTCGCTCCTGGCAGGCACGGGGGACCATATGGGAACCGGGGGATCAAACCGTGGTCCGTCCTAGGCAAGGCAGCAGGCACCTTACCTCCTGCACCACCTCCCGGCTCCCTCTGCGCCACCTCCCAGCTCCCAGGGGTCCTTGTTTAGATCCATTGTCCTGTAGACTGAAAAGCAAAGCTACAGTATCTGTTTTTCATGAGCAAGAAGCAATTCTCATGTGCCAGCACTTGGAATTTCAGTATTGATAGAGCCTCCTGCCTCAGCAGAAGCCAGAATCCTCCCAGCAAGCATGTCATCTTTCTCTGTTTCTGTTTGGATGAGGCAGAGATAAATTAGAAAGTGACTTTTTCTTTTTTTTTCCCCCTACATCAAGCAGGGCAACTAATTTCTGCAATCAGTGTCACTTGGGTTCACCTTTAGGAAAAGAAGCATTTTCTCTTCAGCCACACATTTATTTTGGGTAAACATCATTGACTACCCACATGCAGAGATGCTTTGTTGGAAAATTATGTTCCTTTTATTTCTCTCTTCTTTGTGATCTGGTAGCTAAGTACTGGGAAGAGTGTATAGGGTTATAAGTTCCACTGAGAAAGTCTCTTGCTATTTAGAGATTTTTTTCCACGTGGGACCATTGCAAGGTTTGCTTTGCTGGAGATATATTACAATTTCCATAAATATAATTACATTCTAGTGGAAAAATATTCTGCAATCAGAGTTGGGTTTCCTGCAGAAATGTGGAATTGGGCAGAGAATGGAGAGCACATGGTGCTCTCCAAAGGCCAATGGATTATTTAGTTCTCCAAATATGCTGATGGGAGGACAGCATATCTCTCTACCCAGTGACTTTTCAGGGAAGTGGGACCATTACTACCCAAGACCTAAATAAATGATGAAGGGAGACATTTTTGTGACTACAGAGATCACTATCTCTAAGCAAGATGGGACTTGGACTATCCTTGATCATCCTATGAGAGACAACATGGATTTTAAAGGGGAGATAATATCACCCAGGTTTTCAATAAAAAAATGTGAGAAGTGAATTACTTCCTGGTTCAAAGAGCTGCCCCAAGTCCTCTAACTCTACAGAGGGTGGACTTTTGTCCCAGCATCAGTTTGGTTGAAGAGTCTGGCTTCTTCTTTGAGGAAGAAAAGCATAAAGAATAACTGCTCCCTCATAATTGTGTTTGTGTCACAGGTCAGATGATCATCTTTATGTCTGTGATACTAGGTATACTAGGCTTGTATGCTTATGGATTTAATGCTAAACTTCCCAACTGTTTTCTAAATGGGAAGAAGTTCAGCGTGTGTCTATTTAGACTCAGGAGCTTCCCTGTGAAATGGAATCTGGGACTCATCACATTTATTGATGGAAGAATAGCAGAAAGTTAAAGATCATCTGCTTGACGTTGGATAATGTTAAAATATAATTCACCAGTCAACACAATTGCACTGCAAGGTACAGAATAAGGTATGTGCATAGGTGGATATATATGATGCTTTGGGGAAAGACTTCAGGAAGAAGAAAACAGCTCAAATTTTAACATGGGCAGTAGGTGTTTAAAATTCATTTTACTTTCCCAAATGTTCTACAGCATCGCTTTTTATTGAAGTAATAAATTAAAATGCAAATCATGTTATCAAAGTCATCTATATTCACTAAGGAGAGTCAGTAAATCATAGCATTTCAGACTTAAAACAACTCAGAAGGGGTCATTGTCAGCTTCCCTTCGAACCTCAGGAGGTCTTAGTGCTTACTTTATGTCCTACGATCATAACAAACTTGGCATGGAAAGAAATGTATAGACTTGGATGCACATTGGAATATGAATGAGCAAGCTATTTTTTAAATATATCACTGTTATCATTTGGTCTATTCATCTGTCTATCCATCTGCCTATTACCTATCTCCTTGCCATGTACCTAACACTGATGACTAATTCCCTTACTTATATACATATACTTTATTATTAATATTTTTCCATTTGTGAGCTCCTTTTTCAAACAAATAATGTACTTTTCTGAGCACTTAGATTATTAACAAACTGAACTTGAATTTTTGTCTTAAATACTTACCACAGACTTAGGGGGAAATTATCATGCTGTACCTATATAATTTTTTTTATCTACACCTAGTGGTCCTCAGGACTTATTCCTGCATCTGAGCTCAGGCATCAGCATTGGTAGTGTTCAAAGGACAATATGGGGTTCCCCAGCTGTACCTATTTTATGTAACATAAAGGCAAGAAATACAGCAAGCATCAGAGTCCGGACTGATCTTTGGCAGTGTCTGTCTACTTCTCCCCAAAACACCCCTCATTTGGTTGTGGTTGGGAGCATAACTTTCTCTTCCAGATAACCCTTGGTGTGATTTCTAATCTTGAGGATCAGCAACACTGTGAGTCACGGTGGTTGTTGCCATTATTATTTATTCCTTGTTTCTGTGACACCGTTTTCCAACATTCTTTTGCCCCTATACATTTATTCCCTTTATACCGATTTGGAAAACATAAAAAATAAAACAGTGGGAAAAGTTTTGTTTTTTTTGGGTCATACCCAGCAGCACTTAGGGGTTACTCCTGGCTTAATGCTCAGAAATCACTCCTGGCAGGCTCAGGGGACCATATGGGATGCGGGAATTTGAACCACCAACCTTCTGCATGAAAGGCAAATACTTTACCTTCATGCTATCTCTCTGGCCCCCAGTAGGAAAACTTATGATGGATCTAAATTAGTTCAAATACAGGAGATGGAAGAACTTTAAGTAGATTGTATATTTCAAGGAGAATCTTACAACTTACACATTAAAAAAATAATCCCAAACTGGAGAATGAATTTAATTATACAACTCTATTCTGTGTACACTTTGATTTGTTCTAATGGTGTGTGCTGAGAGTCCAATGGAAGACATTTTTTTAATCAAATTCTATTACAGAAATTGCATAACACTCTATCTCTTCACCAGGGTGCTGCATGGGGTCTGGGTAGTTCTACTGAATCCACCTTCACTTCTAGCATTTGGCCTGCTATGACTCATGAATGGTCATTCTTCTAGCTTGCCAAGGTTTTTAACCTACAAAGCATGATGGGCATATACCCTTTGGTGGGAATAGCTGCAGCTTCTCTGAAAAATTAAATTTCCCCTTCTTAGATAAAAAAGTGATATTTAGGGGCCCGGGAGATAGCATGGAGGTAAGGCGTTTGCCTTTCATGCAAAAGGTCATCGGTTTGAATCCCGGTGCCCCATATGATCCCCCGTGCCTGCCAGGAGCAATTTCTGAGCATGGAGCCAGGAGTAACCCCTGAGTACTGCTGGGTGTGACCCAAAAACCAAAAAAAAAAAAAAGTGATATTTAGAACTATTCTTCTCTAAACACTGAGCCAAGATCCAAACAGCACCTCCACATCTAGGTTAAAAAAGCTCAGGATGTGAGATATCAGCATCCAGCCCAGCTACATCCCTTGGGGATACAATGGAGGTATTGTTCTGTTGTTAATTGGGTGGGTCAGAGTAGTGGACCAGCACAAGGAAACCAGCCCAACACAGTAAGAGAAGCAGCAGGGAGGAGTTTCATAAAGAAACTCACAGGACTAATGAAAGGAAGTTGGTTTTAAGAGCCACTGCTGAAAAGAACTTTAATACCGATGAGTTTTTCCTTTATTTTTTTTATGGTTTCCCCATTTTATTTTTCCTTCACTATCCTCCTCTTTCTTCTCTTTTTCCTTCTCTATTTTCCTCTCCTCATGCCCTATTTTTTTTACTGTAGTTTCCCTACACACTTGAAAAGAACTTGAGCCCCAGCATTTATATACCACACCTCCAATGTTGAAGGAAGTGGTCCCTAGGAAAATAAGGGAAATGACACCTAGCAGACTCCACTCCAGGAATAATTGACATTCAGTCAACCTTTACCTCAAGCTTCCTCAATAAATAATATCCTAGTTCTCTGTTCCCACCCTAAGTGTTTCCAAGTAAGACTTTGATTCTTTCATTTTGGGTTATATAAGCAATACCAAATGCATTAAATTGTCCAAGGTGAATAACATTCTATCACTAAGGTGGATCCAATAATAGCAATAGAGATTCGAGGAGTCAAAGTAGATAGTTTCTAGAAAAAGTTAATGAAAGAAAAGTCTCTTGTGTATATGTGCCCAATATGTTTGCACATGTACACATATATTGCCCCAAACATAGTAAAATTGCCAAAACATTTGAACCAGTAACTACATATTTATATACATATTTAGGAATACAGATTTATATTTGAATTATTGAGGAATACACATACTAGTGATTTCCATTCAGGGAAATAGCCTGTTCTTCCTCTACCCCAAGAAGAAAATAAATTTTCATTGTGGTTCCATTGCTTGTTGAGGTCAAAACACTTTGTTATCTGGGACATATGTTTAATGGTATTTGCTCTAATGAAGAGCCACGGCTTGCCTCCTTCTCCACAGCATTTGATCTTGCATTTAGAGTGGGGCAGGTCATGCTGTGGGTTCCTGCCCTTGGTGTGGGTTTGACCTCAAGGTTTTGGGGCCAGCGAAGGATGGTAAAGGATGGGACCCAGTCAGCCATTAATTGTTTGGCTGGATTTCCATCTCTGCCCCCTCTCAGCTAGCAACGCTGCCATGTACTTCTACTGAGACTGGAAGAAAGCAGGAGTTTGAAAGAGGTGCATGTATTTCAGTGACCTCAGCCATCAGTGATTTGCTTTGTTCCTGCTCTGAAGTGGAGAGGAACCATGGGGCAGGGGGAGCACTTGAGCATCCTGGATTTTACAGAGTACTCCTGAGCCAGATTAGCTGACTTTATTGCTGCCATTTTTAGCATAATAACCTAGAGGAGCTTTTTCATTTCTCTGTGCCTTTGTTTCCCGTTAAATGGGCATAATACTATCTTCCCCTGGATCACAGGATTATCCAAGGGCTTAAGTGAATAATTATAAGAGGGCATACACCATGCCTAGAACTCAGAGAGACTCAGGTTTAAAGAACCTTAAATTCACTTCTCCCCATCCCCAGAAAACCTTTCTTTACTCTTCCAGTGATAATAACCTAACTGCCACCACAAAACTGTATTCCCATAAATCCTGATTCCTTGCCTGGTCTTTCACAAGTTCATGAAAGATCCTTCCTGGATATGTGCTCCTCTTCCACCTTGACCTCATGCCTGAGCTTCTTTATTTTTCTCTCCTTTTCTTATTCCCACTACCATGAGGCCATAATTATTGGCCATAATTATCTCCCTTCCATCTCATCTTGATGCACATGCATTTACCCACAATCTCTAGTGCATACTGCATGCACTAAAAAGCACACACACACAGAGAGCAAACACCATAGACACAACTCCATGGTGCATCTGCTCACACACCTATTCACATTCCTCTATTCTAGGCTGGAAGTGAGTTTAGATCTCTCTAAAGGAGGTCTGGCGGTAGGCAGAATAAAATTTCCCCTACCACGGTGAGGCAGCTCAAAGCTGGCATTACATTATCACAGTCTTTTCTACTTACACACCACAACCACCTTCAGAGCCTCTTCCTTTCTCTTTCTCCACTGTCAGTCCTTGTGAGGAGCTGGATATTGACTCATCTCCTTCACAGAACCTGCCTGACCTCAATGCCAGCCCCAGTGGGGTGCAAGTCTGGGATGGCAGCCTTAGCTTCACCCCATAGACTATAAGCTGCCTCCAGAGAGCTCAAGATTTGGATCATTTCTCAGCTTTGGGGAATTTCTTCCGCTCTATCCCCAGGCATGGATGAGTCATGACTTTCTGTATGGATGCCCATCTAGGTCTGCAAGGCAGTCCCCCGGAACAAAACTTTGCCCCGCATGAAATCCAACTTCCATATGTATACATTTCAGGGTGCACCTATAGTAAGACCTAGCAGCAGAACCATCTATACATGCAGTATGCCTCCTCCAGACATGGTCAGAAGAGGGCAGGACAGGGAACTCAGCAGAGCACAGAGCATGACTGCAGCTAGCTGGAGACTCACCCATCATTCAGTTCTCACAGCAAAGCTGCTGCCTGGGTTTGTGAAATGTCTGTTTCAAATCTATATGCTGATTTATTGTTTGTCAATCTGCCATCTATCTTCTCTCTATTATCTAAGCACCTGTTCCCTACCATCTATCTTCTATCCTATGTCTGTGTATATTATCCATACCTGGCTATCACCTCTTATATATCATCTATCATCTATGTATTGACTGTTATATATCTATCAATTAATCATCTGTCACATATCCTATATTGACCTATTTTCTACTCTTCATCTACCTGTTGTCTACAATCTATTTTCTATTATCTCTCCCTCCCTGTCATCTATTACCTATCACTCACCTATTTTATATATATCTATTAACTACCATTTTTATGTCAATCATCTATCAAACTACTATTCAGTTATGGATTTATCATCTTTTGATCTATCAATTAGTACCTATTGTTCTTTCTGCAAATAGTATTATGGAGACTTGCATTTTCTGTTCACCATGTATCTGTCTCTTCATATACTGTTTTGTATGGGTTGTCATAAAATGCATTTATTTCTATGAAATAAGGTTGGAATAATTTAAACTGCTAAACCTGTCTAAAAGTTCAGTTTTCTTTCCTAAAATATGAACCTAAACTAATCACAAAGGAATACTGAAATCTCTAAAGGTGACATCAATTTAAAAAAAAAAAGTCCTCTAAAAACTCAGCTCTTGAAATTTACTACAAAGAGAGACTCATCATTGAATGTATAGGATCAGACTGGCACCTCCTCTCCCCACATAAACTCAGCTGATCTGGGAAGGCAGATCAAGTGTAGATCAAGATCAACCTAACAAAAGCCCTAAAGCTGCTGGAGGTCTAGTGCTCAGGACTGGGATCAGAGCTGCCAGATGGGAGGAAGTGGCAGTTCCCAGTGTGGATCTCAGATTAGATTTGTATTGGCAAGATGCAAGTTGACTTGTCCATTAATAAGTGACAAATGACCTTTATAAGTGGGACATTGAAAGTAAACCCCCTTACTAGAGCCTACCATGTCTATTTAAAAGAAATGAATTACATATATTCATTAATGGAGAGGAGCACAAAGAAGGATGATACTGGAACCAAGGTGAGTGGCTTGGTATTCAGCAAAGTGAGGTTCAGAGAAGAACACCAACTTAGATTTGGGTGGCTGTCAAAGGAATCCAGTAAAAAAATGCTTATGTCCAAAAGCCCCCTAAACACTGTGATATGCCATATAAGTGTTAACATTTGATTAATTGATATCTTTATATTCTCTGTAGTTAAAGTTAAGATGACAAATCTAAAATAAAAAATAATAAGTGTGAATACACATGTACTTGTGTACACACATCTAGGAAAGAATGATAAATTGAGATGAAATTAAGGAGAAAAAATATAATAGAAGGTGCCATAAGGAGGTGCTTGTTGAATATATCTTGTTTACCACCTGTGTCAGAATCTCCTGTTATCTGAATAAATTCAGAGTCCTTGGCCTTCTGCAGACCCATTTATCAGTCATATTTGAGGAAAGATTTACAAACCATATTTGCATGTTTCAATCCCCAGGTAAATTGCAATCAAATGTAAGAACCACACATTTTGGTAAATGACTCAATGAAAATCACAAATTTCGTTCCATATTTCCTCGGGAGTCAAAGCAAATAACATCAACTCAACGTTCAGAGTTTTTGGGTTGAGCACACACACTGAATCTTCAGGACAGTCATTCACTTCAGGTTTGAGGTAGAGAGATTCTTTCTATCATGTACAGCCTTAGAAAGCCAAATACATCCAATGGAAGTCAATGGTTTGTACAATGGGACTTGGCTCATGACCAGACAAATTGAACATGCAGCTACAAAAAGCTGCCTCTCTAAGATCCCCAGTTTGGGCATCTGTTCAACCTGCCTGTCAATTCATGGGAGTCTAGTGGGAATGCCACACAATCTCTCTTTTATTGAAATATAATATAATATGATATAATCTTTTCATAGAAAAACTATTTTGGAAAGTTGCTTAATACTAACACACATAGGGGACAGGTATATACCTTCAGCCACCAGGAATCTCACTAGATATAGAGAAAATCCATAGTGTGTGGCAAGTATGTGGATACAAAGAGACACTGAATGTTCTTGTTACAGAGAGATACCAACTATTCTGACTATGGAGAGATACCACAATTCTTCATGTATCATAATAATATCAAAGGTAATATTATCTTTCCCTTTCTTCACTCATCTCCCAACTAAATAAAGAGTCACATATCTTTGCTTTCATTTCTTCTTTGATATTTCTACATTGTTTCTTTAAAGGGGGGTTGGAAGGACACACCAAGGTGTGAAGCTAAAGTTTCATAACCTTAAAACCTAAATACAAATCAATAATATAGTATTCTGATAAAATAAAAATACTTTATTAGGAAAAAGTGAAAAAACTACTTTATTTTTCACATGCCAGTATTAATGACATATGATCTACTTATTATATTATTCACCCTTTGGAAGTATTTGGACTGATGCCTCTTGCTCTATGTGTGCAACTATTACTTCAATCTAACTTTAGAATGTCTTTCCCCCACTCAAAGAAGTTGACCACTCCTGTCAATCATTCCCCATACTTCCTTCCCTCCACTTTCACACCTGATGTAGACAACCACTGATCTACCTTCTCAAGTGAGAAAATGGCCTGTTGTGGAAACTCTACATGATAAATTATGCAAATAACGCTGTGCTCAACTCGCTCCTTTCACTTGGCATCTTGTTTAAATGCTCATCAATGCAAGAGCACATGTTAGCATCTGACTCTATTCCATTACTTACTGATATTCCACTAAAGGAATCAGTCTAATGACCCAGCCTCTGGAGGGAAGAGAAATAGTCCCATTTTCTTGACTTTTCCTAATCACATTACTATTAACCCTTTTGCTTAAACATTTATGTGAGCATAGCATTTTGATTTCTCTTGGGAAGATACAGCAGTGGCAATGCAGAGTCCTGGTAATTCTGTCTCCTAAAGTGTGTTCCCTACTTTTCATAGCCACCAGCCTTATTCCCAAATTCTTGACATCACTTGTAGCTGTTTGTCTTTTGTCTTTTTTTTTTTTTTTGGTTTTTGGGTCACACCCGGCAGTGCTCAGGGGTTACTCCTGGCTCCATGCTCAGAAATTGCTCCTGGTAGGCACAGGGGACTATATGGGACACCGGGATTTGAACCAATGACCATTTGCATGAAAGGCAAACGCCTTACCTCCATGATATCTCCTGGGCCCCAGCTGTTTGTCTTTTTGATTCGAGTCATCTTAGTATGCTTGTCCTAAAAATGAAAGCTGCTGTGATCTTTTTGTAGACATGCTGTGCTTTCAGTTGTTTCCATTGCTGATAAATGTTGATTCAAATACTCTTCATATATGCAAATTGGGTTCTCCTTTTTGTTGTGTTGTTTGAGGGCCACACCCAGTGGTTCTCAGGGCATACTCCTGGTTCTGAGCTCAGGATTCACTACTGGTTGACTTGAGGGATCATATGTGACTCTAGGAGTCAAACCCAAGTTGGTAGTACATAAGGCAAGTATTCTACCCAATGTACTATCTCTCCAGTCCAGATTCTCTTTTTATTACCAGAATGTAGAAATTCTCTTCATACTCTAAATATTATCTATTATCTAGTATTTTCCCATTTTATTCACTTTATGGCAGACAAGGAGATATGCTCATAATGTGTGAGTTTTAGTTTTTTCCTTTCTTTGTACTTATGATCTGGCACCACATCTAAGAATGATTTCTTGTCTACGTTATTTGGAATGCACACCTATGTTTTATTCTGAGAGTTTGATGGTTTTGCTACTCACTTTCAGGTTCATTAAGTGTTCTACTTTCTTTCTTTTTTTTTTTTTTTTTGGTTTTTGGGTCACACCCGGCAGTGCTCAGGGGTTACTCCTGGCTCCATGCTCAGAAATTGCTTCTGGCAGGCACAGGGGACCATATGGGGCACCGGGATTCGAACCAATGACCATTTGCATGAAAGGCAAACGCCTTACCTCCATGCTATCTCCCGGGCCCCTCTACTTTCAAGTTTATGTCTCTCCTTCCTCCTGGTGGCATGATGATCAAAGGGAATAACACACATGCTTGGATTATGTGCTCAGATGTGTGATTGTGGTGCTTTTCAGTAAAAAATTGGAATGTTGACACTGGTTAGCATGTTTTCTGAAAGCCACACTTCTGTAGTTGAAGCACTTTCACACATGCTCACCAGAGGTAATATATTTTGTATATTAGTTTTTATTTTAGAAGGTCACACTTGATGGCATTCAGGAGTTACTTCTGGTTATCACTGAGAAATTTCTCCTGGCAAGTTTAGGGAGATGGACTGCTGAGGATCAAACTCCGCATGCAAGGTAAATGCTCTATCCACTGTGCTATTACTTCAGCCCAAAATAGTTTTTACTTTTGATGCCCACATGTACCTCCTAGAGTTCGAACACCTGATCACACTTCTTTTGAATTGTCCTATAAACTAGTGCTCACACCATTTTTAGTTTTGTGCTCAATACATGGTCTCTTGCACATCAAGAAATCATGGGGATCCAAGAGATAAGATCTCCCTAATTTTTGCAATGAGAATTGAACTCACAGACTAATGTTTACATGGCAACTCCATTACTCATGGGACTATCTCTCTACCAAGATACCTTATTCATTTTGAATTAAACTTTGTATATGGCAGGAGGTAGGTGTCCAAGTTAATTCTTTTGTAATGTGAATATCCAACTGTCCCAATACCATCTGCTGAAATATCAAAGAACCACAGATGTAAGAATTTATTTTGGGGCTTCCCACTCCTTTCCCTGCATCTGCATGCCTACCCACTATTGTGGACTGAGGCAAACTGAAGGCCTAGGACCATGGAGGCATTTAAATACCAGGGTGAGATGCACTGTGATGTGATCTACTTATTTGTATACTGGGGGAACATTTTTAGGTGATACACCTGCCAGTGTTTCACTCTATTCTCCAAAAAGATTTAGTATTATTCTTGTCTTCCTGGAAAAAAAACTTGAACAGACTTGGTGATACCTCTCATAATTGGCTGTGGTTCACTTATTATGTGTTAACAATCAGAAATAATGAGTAAATAATGAAAAAAAGTAACAAAGTTCTGATTTAATTCCTTTATAAAAATCGATAACCTGGGGCCAGAGAAATAACATGAAGGTAGGGTGTTTGCCTTGCATGTAAAAGGTCCGCTGAGCCTGCCAGGAGCGATTTCTGAGCATAGAGCCAGGAGTGGCCCCTGAAGGGCTGCCGTTGTGACCCTAAAACCAAAAAAAAAAAAAAAAAAAAAAAAAAGATAACCTAAGTTCTAGAATATAGGCTAATAAAACATAAAGCAATTAGACTGACTTAGTGGATTTCTAACCTCCCTCTCTCTTGACCCTGACATGTCTGGATAAAACTCCAGGAATATTCACTGTATGACTGCACAGATATCAGTCTCCAGAAAACTTCCCCGCCAGTATCTCTCTGTTTCTAGGAGCACATGATCACGGTACGACTAGAGCCACAGAAAAGCCACCTCTATCCACTTCTACTTGTGGCCTTCACAATCATGAGCCAGAGCAACGGTTTGAAGTGCTGGGATAGTTGTTATGCAACCAATGCTGACAGATACATCTTGGTCCTCTCATTCCACACTATACTTTCTCATTACAATATCTCCCCTTTTTTCTTTCCTCAGAAAACTTCTTCCAACTCTGTTCATTCTTCTGGCTCTTTCCTGGGGACTCTGCCTAATTCTTGACTCGGGCTTCTGCCTCTAAATTTCCACAACTTTGTGGCTTTCCCTGGCACTGAGCACTACTGTAGGTAGTAGCCCAGCTCTCCCCCACCCAAAACAGCACAGATGGCAGGATGTACCAGTGCAGTGGGATATGTGACTGAGCTTCTTTTTAAGAAATATGACACTGAGAGATATAAGGGAGAAAGATAAAGTCCTTCCCAAAAGTGAGCAGTCAGGGAAGGACCTGGCAGCTGGAACAGCTGATGATTACATTGAATTGATCAGGAGGAGGCCAGATGTTTTCTAGGCAAAGAAGATGGAATGAAAACACATCAGGGGTTATTTTTGAGAACTGAAAGGAACCAAATACTTATCTGAAGACAGAAACAGGGAAATGCAGGAGTTTATAGGACAATGGGCTGTACTGGGTCCGTCAAACCTCCCTACCATTCACCTGTTTACCTCTGAATGTAAATTTTAAGCAAGACAGAAATATTTTATTTAAACCATTGCAATTTACAAAGTTATTAATAGTTGGATTTTAGACACACAATGTTTCAGCATCAGTCTCACCACCAGTGTCAACCTTCATCCACCAATGTTCCCAGAGTCCATTCCATGCCATCAACACCCAAGCTAGACTGCCATCATCAAAAGCACCTTTTTAAGTTGACTGACAAGTTTGAGTTTCATGATTTTATTGTTGTTGATTCTCATTTTAATATGTAGTTCTGTCCTCTTAACACTGCCAATGCACCTGAGACTTCTTGGCCCCTGTCCCCCATCCTTTTATATTTATCTTTTTTTCTCCTTTACTCACTATACTTTCCTTCTCCTCACTGTATTCTGGGCCCTAGTTTGTTTAGAGAGAGACAGTTTTACTAAAATTCCACAATGGTTCCAGGAGTCCCAGGAGCACCTAGATATTGAACTGGTTGTTCTGGGAGCCCAAAACTCTTTTTATTTTACCTACTCCAGGCCTTTAGCAAAGATATACTATAATCAAGGAACAAACACATCAGGGAAAGTCTCTGAGGCCCTTGTGTCACCAGGCATTTGTCTCTCCACACATATGGCTAGGCTGTGAGTATGTGATTGTGTCCCAGAAACTAAAAGACACTTGGAGCAGTGATTATTTCCCCATTAATCAGATTCAATCTTTTCAAATGGGTCTTATCTGTTTTTCCAAAAACACAGGATGACCTCAGCATCCAAGTCAGTGTGCTTGAAAATAGGGGATCTCTTTCATTATGAAGGAAAACCTGGGATTTGGGAGGGTAAATAACAAGGGGCAGATGCTGGTAAGTTTTCTTTCCTTTTTAAGAATTAGAATGAGAGGGGCCCGGGAGATAGCATGGAGGTAAGGCTTTTGCCTTTCATGCAAAAGGTCATCGGTTCGAATCCCGGTGCCCCATATGGTCCCCCGTGCCTGCCAGGAGCGATTTCTGAGCATGGAGCCAGGAGGAACCCCTGAGGACTGCCGGGTGTGACCCCCCCCCAAACAAAAACAAAAACAAAAACAAAAAAACCCAAACAAACAAAAATAAGAATTTGAATGAGAGAGGCTATGATCAAGGAACCATTGTTGCTGACTAGCCTGGGAGTTCTAAACAGGGCAAGAGCAAGGTGAAAGATGACAAGACAGTGTCATGGGCAGTTGTACATAGTATAAAATAGCTCAGTGGAGAAGGGGGAATAGGAGACAAAGGTCTCTGAGTAAGGGGGAGAAAATTCTAGGACAAGGTAGCTGAGAGAGTGGCCCAGAAACTAGTAACATCAAGACCAGAAATGACCCTGCCACTATATAGGAGGTGCCAGTGTGGAGCTGTAAGCAGGGTAGTAGCAGTGAGACACCTTTATACATTAGGAAGGAAGACCCATTCCCAAGCTTGTCTCAAGTGTAGGAAGAGCTATGAATAACTCTTGCCTAAAGAGCAACCCTGGGACCTTTACCTTAAGGATGTCAACATCTCCTTTGTGTCCTGGTGACATTCTCCTAAGCCATGAAATCTCCTAAATTCATTAAAGTAGTAAAAACCCATAAGATGCCATGAAGTTTAGTTATAATATAGCACATAATTTCATAATCCATGTGAAACTTGGGTTATGCCATCTGAATTGATGACAGGTACAGTGACCATTGTCAAAATCTGAAGACAGTCTCTTTCCATCTCCATACACAAACCATGTATTTCCTGTCTTTGATTTGTCCACTAAGCAACCCAAGAAAAACAAGTAACTGATCAGTTTCAAGTATGGTCCCATTGTTACCAGACCATTGGCTCTTTCTTGCAGCATAAAAATTCTCTACAAATAGGATTGCTGAATGAGCTGGCCTTTGCAGATTTGCCAGTACATGGTTTCTCAACACCTCAGCAACTTAAAAAGATGTTGAGAGAAAAATTTAGTTTATTTGTTTTCTCTCTTCTTGGGGTCCATTAAGAAACATGTGTTTCTATTTATAAAAGTCCAAGAGAGGAGATCAATCATGTGGGATAATAGCACAATAACCAGGAGAAAGTCCTTGTGGGGAGTCTATGCTTTCTGAAGTCTGCTCTGAGCTGCTCAACAGAACATCTAATACAGTGAAAAGATGAGCCTCAGAAATAAGATATAAGGGGACTTAGAAGAGAGGAATCATCCTTAATGGGGGATATCTATAGGGTATTCACTGTAAGGATTTCTGAGGAGCTCACTATTTCAGGAAGAAGAACACTTCATTGCTAATGGCAAAGTCTGATCACCGTCATACCTTTGTCAGTACTTAGGACCTCTTAATACACATTGCCCACTGTGAAGTTTTCTCTCATAAGGACTGGATTATCCAAAGGGAAGGTAGAAAGAAGAAAGTGGGCTCAAAAGAGAAAAGTCCCCTTCCTCTCCACACTGGCTGATACACCTACCTGGCCCAAACTTCCAAATTTAAAGAATGGGCTAGTACGTAGAGGTAAGAAAACATTGAGGAAGAAGAAAGGTATTTCCTGTGTATCCCCCACATCACCCAACTCATCCATTTATTCATAATGGCATCCATAGCAGGTTAGGGCCTTCTCCCCAGTGCTTACTCTGGAGCACTCCACACAGCTCCATGTACCTCTAAAGACCATACACCCATGTGCCTTCAAATGTCCTGTACTCTCCCTGCAGCAGCCAAGAGTCTCTCTCAGGGAGTCAATTTAAGGTTCAAAAGATGGTGCATGAGAACAAGAGCAGCTTGGTCTCTGCAGGGCAGAACATATATAACTGGTTTATTGATGAGCCCCTGCCTAAGTCCCTCCCTTATGTTTATGGAATGATGGGTGGGTGCTGCCTGCTTTTTTTTTAATGAGTCCTTATTTACATGGAGCACATTATTTATGGAAGGCAAGATAGTGCCATTGCAGAGCCATTAGAAGGCGGAGATAGCAAGAAGTCATCACTTACTCCCCAGAGAGGACAGGATTTCTAATTACTCATGAGCTCCTGCCCTCCTCTCAGTGGTCCCCAGCTCAATAAATAGCTTCAGGGAGGGGCTCACTGCAGATGGTGATTTGGGCCACACAAATGGATGGCCGGACTGATGGAGTGCTTCCAACCCAAGGCAGGAAAAGTTAACAGCTCAGAGACCTGGCTGCGTGGAGCTGGCAGCCCCAATTTCTCACTGCACACTTCTCAGAAGCAATTAGCATATTTTATTTAAGTAATAAGCTCCAGAGAAGAGCAAGAGTTGGGAGGGAAGAGTGTTTGCTGGTGACATCGCCAAGTGCTAGGTGAGTGTATGGGCACTGTGCATAATGAGGTAACCCAGCTTGGGTGCCAGCTCTCCTTAGAGTCTTTGGGGCTAATGGCTTTTCCAGGAAATCAGTTTGATGGGCCGAGGTGGAAGCTAAATGGTTCAAATAGCTTTGGAATTCATGGACTCTCCAGAAAAAAAAAGGGGTGGGGGAGTAAAGAAAATCAATTGTGGGGTACAAAGAGTCATTTGAATTTAGTAAGAAAAGAGGATTTGCTGCTTTGGGGAGAGAGCTTCTTAGTTTGGGGAAGAGACTCTGGGTCTCAAGATAATGCTGTGATTGTGGGAACAATTATGAAAAAGGTAGTAGTGGGTGGTGATTGAACATTCTATTTCTCTACTTAGCAGGCATCACCAAGCCATTCCAAACCAGTAACAAAATAATGGGGCAAAGAAAGCAGAGAAAGAAACCACTTGGTGCTTGAGAGAGAATGTCTCTTGGGGACTGGGCAGAACTAAAAAGTGAAAAATGTATACAGTAAAAGACCCCAAAATGAACTTTCATTATCTCTCTAACACTCCCAACTGTTGACTTGTCTCCAAGTTGTCCACAAGGAAGCAGAGCATGCAGGAACTGACTTATTCGTTTGTGGTCAGTGGGAAGCAGAACTTGCCTCGTGCAATAAATGCAATCTGGGCACAAATTTGAATCCTTTTGTTCTTAGGTCCTTACTTTCCTGGGGCTTTACCAGAGATGGTAAGTGCAGAGATACTTCGGGCTCAGCACGTTCATAGGTTTCCTTCCGGTTAGCATCTCATTCATCTTATTTAAAGTGATGTCTGCCATGCTGTTCAGTATACTTGCAGCTCAGAAGTCTCCCTCCTGCAACTCATAGAATTCCTGAGTTCAGGAAATTCTGTGGACCTGTCTGCTGGACAGATAAACATTGAGATGCAGTGGCTCCATCCTGATAAGTAGGAATGATGAGAATATGGTGCTAGGAAAGATCAGAAGTGGAGTAGGGAACATTGAATCCTGAATACCTCCTGAGGATCCTAACCCCAAGAGGCAGCTATAGACCCCTGTGACAGACAGGGTTAGCCTAGCCTCATCAATTAGTAAATAAAGAAGGGGCAGCAGAGAGACTGGGACATCAAGCTTGCCATGTGCTCCACCCCTTTATTTCTCCCCCCATTCTTTTGTTCCTATACTGCATGATCACCTTCCCTAGTAGGTATGTCTGAACCCCAGTTTTCTACTTTTTAAACCAGGCTGGAGAAGACTGAAGACACTCTTAAGTTGTTTCAAGTTGCTCCTGATGTAAGGCTGAAACTCAATTCAGTCTCAAAATGCAAAGTTTCATGATCTGTCAGGCATCTGAGTTTGCCTAGAGGAAGGGGCAACCCTTTGTCACATCCTTCCGAGTTCTGTGTGAGGTGTCACAGTTTCTGCAAGTATCAAAATGGCCTCCAGAGCCTCATTCTGGCTCCCTTTGAAAGAACCATTGCTCTGTATCCTGGAAGATGTAAAGGGAAGGAAGAAAAAGTCCATGGCCCCTTGGCACCTATTAGGGTGTCTTCTTTGAATGGTCACCCAGGAGTCATAAGTACTCCTTCACAGAGAGCACAGGGGCAGCAGAAGCAGCAAACTGGCCCTCACTTCCTCCAGGCCAGATGAACTCAGACATAGCTGCCCATCTTAGCTTCATCTTCCTGCAGAACCTGTAGTTTCTTTTGTGGCTCAGCTATACCCACATTCTTCTTTTTCCTGTGGATAGACAATGGGGAGCAGCCACTAGCCTGTGGGGAGCCCCAGCTCCCTCATGTGGATCTCACCCCAACTTATCTTACCTCATCTGCTTTCTTCCATCCATTCATCTCCTTATGTTCCCTCCTCCCAGCCTTCAGAGGGACAGTGAGGTTTTTAGAACCAGGAAAGCATCTGAGCTCAGGCCTGGACATGGAGTCCTTCCAAGCTCAGCTTGAATCTTGCAAACTTGCTATTCTCCCCTTCCAAAAGGAGATTTGAAGAAAGTGGTGACATGCAAGGCTTATAAGTATTTAAGTAAAAATACATGGGGCAGAGAGATGGTACAGAGGTTAAGGCATATGTTAAGGCATATATCACTTGCATATGGCTTGCCTCCTTTTGATCTCCAGCAACACATAGTCCACCAAACATCTCCAATGCACCCTAGGAGTCCGCCAAGCACATCAGGCCTAAGTCATCTTTGACAATATAGGGTCTGAGCAGCACCATATCTTAAACATTTGCATTAAACCTCTGACTTGATTGACTGAGATTCACTGGAATGTGTCCAGGGACCTTCTGAACACAGGTTGGAAGACCAGGCAAAGAAAAAGCATGTGCACCAGCAACAAACAGCTTGAAGCCTAGCATGTCCTATAGTAGATGTTTATGATACCTGGGTTATGGTTTCTGTGAATTTTCAGAACACTGGAGAACAAACAGTATTTGGGATCCTAGTCCAGCTCCCCCACAGGTGAGAAATTAAAAGATTTCTGTGGATGTCCTTTGTCATACATGATCACAGAGGAGAGGTTCCATGGGTATTTCAGTAGTCAGGATGCCTACAAGAGCAGGGAGAGCCTTGAAGAGCTGTAGGCCAAGTCCTCATAATGTCTTGGCTCTCCTTGATGCATCTTTTTCATCCACCATGCTCACCAGTGTTTGAAGTACTGACAAGACTCTCTCAGCCCATCTCCTCCTGTTTCCAGAATTCTTGCTTAGAGAGTACTAATGGCTATAGCCAATTCCCTGCTTCCAAACCAGCAAGAGATGGTCTACAGCCGGTGACCCATTGCCAGGCTGGTCACTGCTCCCTGGAAACCCTAGTAAAATCCCCTCCAGGTGGTTCTGGGTCCCCAGAGAGTCTGCGGTTGTGCCACCATCCCTCCCTCTCCTCTCTGACTCACTTCTGTTGCAGCTGAGAAGGCAAGTGCTGAGAGGTGGTTGAAAACGCACAGGCAGCCAAGCCTGTAATCAAGTCAAGTGGTCATTTGAGCTACGTGGGAAAGCAGATCCATCCCTCGGTCCCTATACCAGGAAGTGTCAACAGAGAGCAAGAAGGCCACCCTGCTCATGGAGGCAGCTGCTTTCGGGCTCTGTAACCTGTGAATGATCTGGCATTTCTTTGCTGGGTCCAGGTATTTTCTGAGGGCCTTATAGGCTCTGATTCAATTCTGAGAAATGGAAAAGGAGTGGTAGGGGGGCAAGAAAGATGGGGACTGAGAAACTCATCTAAACCCTTTGAAGCTAGTGACCAAGGGAGCTGGGATTCTTCCCAGGTAGGCCTAGGGGTCCTTCCAGGCTGCCAACCCAATATGGCCTATGGGCAGGTAGACGAAGGTATAGAGCAGTAGGATACATTTCAGGACCTTGAAAAATAGTCCCAGTGGTGCTATTATTGCCTTTGCCAATACATTCTTACAGGCCTTTGAGGAAATCCTGCTGGGTAATGAGAGCCCTGGGCCACACCTCACTACTTGATCCAGGTGTTCCCACCCAGAGCTCAAGGATTCAAAGACTAAGCACTGATTGTCACTTGTCCCTGGGGAAAACCTGCAGATCTCCAGTCCTCTCTTCCTGCTGTGCACTCTAGATAACTACAAAAATTAGATCAATATCAAGTCTGTGCTGGAGCCCAGAGTTGAAGCAACAAGGCATCTCCAAGACTGGGGAGCACTTTTGTGGGCATCATTGCTTTCCTTGTTCAATCCCTCAAGGTTTGTGTCTTTGTGTGTGTCTTCTCTGTCTTCATATTTGAGGATCTGGCCCCCAAATTACTCTAATTCCCCAGGAGGCTATTGGTTATCCACTGGGCTTCCTTGACCTGATAGGCTCAGAAGCAAAGGACTTTGAGGTTTCCTTGCTCTCCTCCTGAGATCTTCAGAAAGATGCTCAAAGGGTTACTGTTTCTCTATCCTCAAAGACTTTCCACACCATGCTCACAGGGTTGGGAACATACAAGATGGCTTCAGACCTCAGGACAGCATCTAAGTGTGGCCTTCCAAACCCACCTCTGTGGGGTCCAGGAATGTTCCTTCCACGCGGCTCTCACTGGCCAGCATCTCTGGAATGTATGTCAAGTAGCTTTAATGAAAGCTGTCATCTCCCTATGATCCTTTCTAAATTTAAATTGAGCTAAGCCCAGGCACATCAAGATCCCACCGTGCTAGAATTTATGTGGTTCTTTATGTAACTATGGTTAACATATTAAATAAAGGTTTAAGGTTCTTTATCCTTTAATCCTTCATTAGTTCCATTAGCTGTATAAATTAAGGGAAGATTATCTTTGAGCTTGCAAGATTTAAGATTACCTAGAATATAGAATGGAGAATCACATCAGACCAAGTGAATCAAAAAGATGCTTTTAACTTCTAGAAGAAAGTTCAAATTGCTCTGAAATAAATTGTGCTAGAATAATTTATGGTCAGTATCAGGGGAAAGCTCCATCCCTACCTCACACCCTGTATATGAAAATGAACTCAAAGACCTAAATATACAAAGAAAGTTCAGTTATGAGAAGAACGTGTCAATGATCGTCTTTAGAAAATGAGGGAAGCAATTCACAGGTTAGACACAAAGAGCACTAAAAACGAAAGAAAAATTGAACTTGTATTTCTTTTGTTTCTTTTGGGGAGACACCGGTAGTGGTCAGGTTTACCCCTGGCTCTGTGCTCAGGAATAACATTTGATGGTGCTCAAGGGGCAATATATTTTCAGTGCTGAGGATCAAACATGAGTTGATGACATGCAGTACAATCTTTGTACTATCTTTCTGGCCTCAGATTAACTTTTTTTAAAATACAGATAGTAATTACTATAGGAATAAATATGTAAGTTCTAGATTGAGAAATTCATCTTAACATTATGTGGAACAGATCTTTTCTGAAAGCTTCAGACGGTGCCGTAATGTATACTAATAGTGTAAAAAGAACATTATATTTTCTCTATTTCAACACCTTTATAGCTAGTAACAATAGCCAGTCAATTTCAGAAATGGTAATTAATGAGGAATCCATCTTGAGAAGCCTTTCCTAGCCCAGGTGAGGCATATAGTCTATCTTGGGATCTTCGACCTCTTGCTTTGGGGAGCCGTCAGCCAGCAAGAATAATATTACCTTGAGGGACATAGAAGAAGGCTGGATTCTCAGGCAAATGCTCAGCCTTACCAACCAACACTCAGCTGCCCTCACTCTTTTGGGGGCACATTCAAACATGGCCACATTAGTGATTTATATCCAATGAGCTGGCATGATTCCTGGTTTTCCAATAGGGCAGAGACATGTCCCAGGGTTCCGGGACTGCTGAAACCATGGTTAGCTTATCAAGGGACATGACAGCTTCCAACATATTCACTCCCAAAGGGAGATCTTAAACCTCCCTAGTGACCCAGAATACATTCTTATATAGAAATAAGATCTTTCTAAGGACTACAGTTTTAGTTGAAGTCACTTGGGATGAACCCTAATGCAGTCGAACTGGTTGGGCCCAAAGAAAGACTAAGATAAAGCAGAAAACATGCAGGTTCTGAGGCAAGAAAGCAGTTTTAGAGTCATCTATCTTAGCCTAGGAGTTCCAAGGCTTCCAGGATTCAATATAGTCATGGATGAGTTTTTCTACCTCCTCATAGAGAACAATTTCTTCTGTTTAACACGGTAGTTTTCAGGTTGCGGTCCTTACATCTCAGGACCCTGGGCCATGTCTCCGCCCTATTGGAAAACTATGAATAGTTCCAGCTCATTGGACATAAATCACTAATGTGGCCATGTTTGAATGTGCCCCCCAAAAGGTTGAGGGCAGCTGAGTGTTGGTTGGTAAGGGTGAGCATTTGCCTGAGAATCCAGACTCTTTCATTTGATCTATATCTGCACTCACTGATCTGAAGGACTATAGGGGGGAGTGCTCCCTGCTGGCTTACCAATATACCGTTTCCAAGGAAAATTCCTCTTGGCTTGGTGTAGTCCTCCTAAGGGCCCTGTGGCCTGATCTCTTATAAAAGTGTTTATTGACATGGATCGCACTGCTGATATTTTCCATGAAAAGTGTTGACTTTCACTTGAGTGTTTACTTCTCAGCCCCAGTCCTGGCCCAGTGAAATAAGAGGCTTGTGGCTGCTGAGCTGGTCATGGACTCCAGTTGCCTCCTCGTGGTTCTCCCTCCACCCACTGCCCTGCAAGAACAGATCCCGAGTCATAACAGGCCCAGGCAGACAACTGAAGAGAGACATGCGGTTTCAGAAGAAAAGTAAAAACAAGAGTTTCATCTGGGACCCAGACTGCAATCCTGCTCTGCCCCTCAGTAAACTGAACTTGGACCTGCCAACCAGGTCTTCAAGCAAAACAGGGAGGGTTCATGGATTTAGAAGCCAGAGTATTTCAGGAGGTGCTGTCTTTGGTAAGCCAGCCTATGACAGTCCGGTTGTACAGAGCAGCCCTCCCTTGACCTCCTGTTGGGAGCCTGAGGCTGATGCTCACAGAAGAGTTGGCAAGGGAAGTGAAGTCAGTTGTTTCCAGAGATTTACCCATGATGAAATGCTCATTGTCTGCCTCCCTGTTATCAGTAGCCACCAGTGTCCTCCCCCATGGGCACACCAAGGTATGTGCTGCCTCAGTCTCTCCTGAACTTTGCTTTATTGTCATACGCTTTATACCCTGAGTCTGTGGGAACCTTCCCACAATGCTGTCAAGAAATGACCAGACTGATATTGGATCTGGAGAGGCAGAAAATTTGGGGTTTGACAATAGCAACCCTCTGGGGGGACAGAGCAATTGGTTAGAGAAGTGTCAGATAATGGAGCCAGGCAAGGAGGAGTTTCCAGGCCAACATGTAATGACCCACTCATCATAAGCTTTATCAAGTATAGAAGGTGTAATGGTTGCCACCAGTTGCCACCATCCTTTCAGCCAGTACACTTAGTTATTGGGATGTGGGGTGTTTGCTTCTTGACAAAAGAATCATTCCCAGTCCCCATGCTCCAAGGAGAAAGGTACCAACGCACATGCCTGGCATTCAAGGAAGAATTTGATCCCCTCCAGATCCTCTTCTCACATCTTCTGACAAAATTACAAACACCAAAATGCACCAAAGATGATGAGAGCTCTCAGAGACGATGGACTCCCCCACCTCCAGGATGAGAATAGTCACCGTCATAGTATGTCTGAGTCCCAGCACTTCAAGTCATACATATTAATCATGCCCAGGGTGGGTATTTAGTGGTTCTTTAATACAACTGTAAAATGGTCTGTGTTTGAGATTAATCCCAGAGTAATCCACATTAGAAACACCCTCAGATGCTCCCCACATGGACTGTCCCACTTAGACCCAGCACAAAAGAGGGAGCAGCTGGTGGTGAACCCAAGTACCATTCACCACCTCAAACTCTTCCTGTGTAGCTACTGCTTAGCTGAGTTGGACCCCACCTAAAGACTGGACTTGCACCCCCCAAAAATCTCTTGTGTTGTTGGACTCATCCAGACTTCTATTCCAGGGAAGCAGCTGCTGTTTCTAAAGGCCATTACTCTTGACCTTGTTTCCATCAGCGCCAGCACATGGATACTATTTTATACCTGTTTCCACGGAGACTTTTCTCACAAAGCATATGCCTTATTCAAATGTTCCAGGGCCATAAAAGGCCAGTAGTTTGGGGTCTCAGGTGGGTTGCTGAGGTCCAGATGTGTGGTACATACATTCATTGTGGCTGATAAGAGTAGATGAGTCTGTAGACTGGCCTTCTGCCCTGCATCCTGGTCTTGCTGTGGCCTCTGCACTCCCCTCATCTATTTCTTGCTTATTTTCTGAGCTGGAACACTTTCTGCAGGACCCTCCACTGTGTGGCCAGACTCCCACTGGTTCCTGGAACCGACAGAAAACATAGATGGCTTGCCAATGAGGGAGAGGGAAGGTATGTGAGAAGGAAGCTAGACTGCTCTGATTTCAAAGCACAATCCAAACACATTGTACACTTCCATTGTGATCATATGACTTAATAGGCCTATCTGTGTTCCCTTCTCAGGTGAATATTATCAGCGTGGACTTGGAGAACTTATTGGAGAAGAAGGGAACATGGCAGGGCCCATCTGGAAAGAGAGATGCTTCTGGGATTAGATGAGGATGATGAGATAAAGGTAGTCAGTCAGGCAAGAGGGGAGAGCACTGTCAAACAAAATAGCACCAGATGGTACATAAGCAGGAGAATGAGCTTGAGGGAAGCCAAGAAGGCCAGTTGAGGAGACTGAACTGAAATGAAAAGGTGTTGGGATTCCACTGAGCTCATTAGAGCAGGAGCTGCCTTCTGGTGTCTCCTTGATGAAGACTGAGATGGTTGTCATCACTCTGAATGGATTATGCCAGAAACCAGGAATCTTGGTTCTATCTTAAGGATAGGAAACTCCCAACTTCTGGAAATGTGCTTCTTCTACCCAAGACACAGCACCGAGCAACATGCTATAGCTTCAACAGGTGGGTGGGACCCAAAGTGGACATAGAACAGCTGGACTGTGAAAGAGAAAAAGGAAAGAAGTAAGGAGGGAAGGAAGGAATGAGAGAAGCAAGGAAGGAAGGAGGGAGGAAAACAAGGATAAAAGAAATTTAAAAAGGAAGATAAGAAGGATGGAGGAAGGAAAGAAAGTAAAGATAAAGTATGGAAGGAGGAAAGAAGGAAGGAAGGAAAAAGGAAAGAAGGAAAGAAAGATAGTAAGGTATAAAGAAGAAAGAAAAGAAAGAAGGGATGATAGAGGGAGAGACAGAGGGGGAAGGAGGGAAGG
This sequence comes from Crocidura indochinensis, assembly GCA_004027635.1. Lineage (NCBI taxonomy): Eukaryota > Metazoa > Chordata > Mammalia > Eulipotyphla > Soricidae > Crocidura > Crocidura indochinensis. Next base: position 5,818 of record PVKC010003441.1, on the reverse strand, counting down.
TAAGAAGGAAGGAAGGAACAAATTAGCCATCACACACACACAGAGTGAAAGGGTGTGAGGCACAGGCAGAGGCAGGGAGAAGGAAAAAACAGGGTCCAAGAATGACCAGGAGGGTGCCCCATTTGCCTTGTAGATCTGGCAAAAATTGATCTCTATTCTGATACCCTCCTCCCCCATTCAGGGCACTTAGTCAGACAGAAAGAGCAAGCTCCTGGGACCCACACAAGTGCCCTCTGTCACCAGCAAGCAAATCTGCTTGCACACCACTGGCCCATGGAACTCATTCTCAGCAATTTTTGTATAGTCAAGGGGACAGTCAAGATTTGGGAAACAAAGGGGAAAAGGCAAAAGTAGTGACTCTGGAATACTCTAAAAGAGCCTGAGATCCGATGAGGAGCTTCTCTCAGTTTTGACTTTCCCATTTGAACAGAATAACGGTAAAAGGGGCTTGTCTTTTGTGTGCACAGAGCATGGAAGAAAATTTAGCTGCCTTGTGCTAAAAAATGAGGATAATTTTTAAGAGGGATGTGCTTGAATATATGGCAGATTGAAATGACCAGAAGACTCATTAGGAAGTCAGTAATTCACCCTCTTGCTCATTAAATATTTACCAAGTTTTTATTGGGTATCAGCCATCACCCAAGACACTTCAGATGGAGGGGGGCTAGGAGAAGCTACCCCTGTTCCTGTTTTCTAGAAGCTCATTGATGACTGAGATCATTGTCTGCTGCTCCCAGCAATGCTGCTCTTGGTTGGGACACTGACCAAGAGCATCAAGGCAGGACTGCTCAGACCTAACACCTGCACGTATGACCGGGACCCAGTTTTCTCAGGAGGAGAGGCAGAAGACAAATGGAAAACTCAGTGAAAAATTAAGGTAGTTAAAAAGGTAGTTAAAATTGGCAGTTAAAAAGAGAAAGATAGAGACATGTTTCCATCTTGGAAGGCATCAGACTTGAAAGGGCTTTGAGAAAGTATTAGGGAGGGGGTAGAAATTTAATTTACCCACAGATCTAACATTTTCCACAAGTATGCCTTGATAAATATTAGTCAAGGCATGAATGTATGCTTGCCTAAAGGAAGGAAGGAGGAAGGGAGGAAGGGAGGAAGGAAGGAAGGAAGGAAGGAAGGAAGGAAGGAAGGAAGGAAGGAAGGAAGGAAGGAAGGAAGGAAAGAAGGAGGGTGAGAGGGTAGGAGGGAGGAAGGAAAGGAAGGAAGGAGGAAGGGAGGGAGGAAGGAAAGAAAGAAGGTGATTGGGAAGAAAAGGGAGATAAAAAGGAAAAGAGGTATGAATAAAGAGTAGGAGGAAGGAGGAAGAAATTAAGGAAAAGTAAAAGAAAGGAAGGAGGAATAAAGAAAGGAAGAAAGAAAGGAAGGTGAGGAAAGAATGAAAGGGAAGATAAAGAAAAATAAGTATGAATGGAAGAAAGGATGAAAGGAATAGATAGATGGAAGGAAATAGAAGTAGAAAAGGAAGATTGAGATGGGAGGGGAAAAGAATGAAGAGTAAAGAAAAAAGTAATGCACATGTGTACTTACATACATGTTTGCCAAAAAACGTGTATAGGCACAGACTGTAAACACACATGTCTGCTTACAGTCATACATTTGCCCCTATATATACATAAATGCATGTGTATAGTATATGTATATATTGTGTAGATGCATGCACTGTCATGTGCATATGATGATGTACACATAAATGTGTGCACAAACCTTGAGTTATGCAGGGATGAACATCAGTGTAGGAAAGACAACACTGGAAATGCAGGGAAGTTGTTCCATAATTTGACACATTACTATGCACTAAAAAAAGTTGAAGGAAATTATCAATAGGGTACTCGCCTTGCATACAACCAACCTTGGTTAAATCCCAAGTACCCCATGTAATCTCCCAAGTTCTACTAGGTGTAATAAGACGGGAGTAAGTTCTGGACACCACCAGGTGAGGCCCTCAAGCAAACAAAATAAATAACTACATTTCTTACAAAAATGAAGGATAAAGAAGAATTCTGTTTTCTAAGTAAAGAAAGTGAGGGCAGCATTTGAGAGTCATGAAGCTTGCATGGCTCCTTGGACCTGAAACAGCTGCCCCCTGAGAAGTCTGTGAGCTCAGGTTTGTAAAGAGATGGAGACAGTTCTGGGTTTCCCTGGACCAGAAGAGGAACATGCTTTTTATATTGTCCTTGGGATCTCTCCAGAAGCCAGGTAAACCTCAAACAGGACCAGGGCAATGAATTTCATGTGAGAAAGACCACTCTTATGTGTAGTTTGAGAGAGATGGTGTGGGGGAACCTACTTGGAAACCAAGTGCAAGCCCAAGACCAGATGGGAGCGGATAGACCCTATACAGGGAGAAGGTGAGGCAGGAATATACATTACAGGCTTGGAAGCAGGATATGGACTCGCAGCTCCTAACATTACTCTGGGGCCCTGACAGTGCAGAAAAGCTGGATGGTAAGAAAATTGAAGAACAGTCAGAGTGTTTGGGAGAGTTATTTGAATGTAGGAAGTGCAGATCACTTCCTATATGAAGTGAAAATATTCTGCTCTAAGCCTTGAAATATGACTCCAGGGCTGAAGTGTTGAACCCCACTTACCCCTAGAAGGTTATGAAGAGGCCTTCAAAGATGTTGCAATACTATGTTGAATGGGAGGATATTAAAACTTAGCCCAAAGCTGTCTACATGAAAGCAAACTTTCTACACTCTTGAGTTCATGGCACACATGGGTGTCTTGCACTTCCTTCAAGCAACCCCACCATGTTCCAGAATAGAAGCTGAAACTGTGTATCTCAGGGAGCCCATCTATGGATTCTCCAAGCAGAGGTACTTCTCTGGAACCCAGAATCTGCACCTCAGTGAAGTCAAATGTCCTCCAGTTCAGCTTTGATCTATTTCCTTTTCATAATCTTCAGTCATGAAATCCTCTAGTTCCTAGACTAAGAGAAGCCATGACCCATGTCAAGTCATGTGGGGAGATACCTGGCCAGAGTATCTCCTATGAGATCCTGAAAACATGTGGACTGGGCTGGAAAACCTACATCTATATAGCATGGGTTATACAGGGGTTCCTTGGAGCAGTGAGAGACCATAGCACTTTTTTAAATCAGAGCAGGTTGACAGGGAATAAGATCACTTAAAAGTTAGTGCACTGCATTGCACAGGACTAGTGAAAGCTCAAATCCCAGCTTCACCCTTCTGATATTTGGCTAAGTTACCTGAGATTGTTGTTGTTGTTGTTGTTGTTGTTGTGTGAGTTGTTCCACACCCAGCAAGCTCATGAGTTACTCCTGACTCTGTGCTCATGAATCATTTCTGTCAATATTCTAGAAACCATATAGGATGTCAGGATTTGAACCTCAGTGCAAAGGAAGTGCCCTACCCACTGTGCTATTGCTCTGACTCCTCTTGATACCTTTCAGACTACTAGTAATATTTTTTTGTTTTTGGGACACATCCAGTAGAACTCAGGGGTCACTCCTAGCATGCTCAGGGGACTATATGGGATGCTGGGCATCAAACAGACCTAGGTTGGTCCCAGGTTGAACACAGGCAAGGCAAATGCCTTGCCACTGTGCTATTGCTCCAGCCCCTTATATTTCTTTTTCCCCAACTTTCCTGAGATAGAAGTGACACATCAAGTATAAGGTATGCAAAGCATTGGTTGGGTGCACTTGTATATTAAAAATGTTGCTCCGATAATGTCAACTATAACCTCTATCACATAAAGACTTTTTACAAAACAGGATTGTTGTTTGGTTTTGGTACTAATTGCATAAGTCTTTTTCTATACTTGGAGCATGAACCCTTTTCCAGGTATCACATGGCTTGAAAGATATAGCTCTTCTTTGGTAGTGAAAAGCTTTCTTGTTCTTTTGCTTGCTATTGCTGTCTAAAAATGTCTCTTTCAATGAAGTCCACACGAGGATTCTAGGCTTATTTTCATCATGGTTAAGGGGAAGAATTGGTGAAGTTTCCTGTCTACTTCTTAGACAAAATAAAGATACTTGAAAAAAACCTGGTATTGGACACTAATCTCTAAAGTTTGTATGGTCATTCCAAGTGAAGTGGCCTGTCTTACCTACTCTGCTGGGATTGGGAGATGACACATTTCTTTCTTTACACCTCGCCTTAAAGGCAAGGGTTTACCAGATGTCTGACAGCTAATAAATGTTGAAGAAAAGCAAATTATCCAGGCAGTAAATCAAAGGACAAATAAGGAAAACAATTGAACAAAGAATGTGAGAAACATTTGTGGATTTCAGAATTATAACAAAATTGTAGTGTGTCTAGACTATAAATAGCAGCATGTGCTCTAGGGAAGGCACCTCTTCTCTGGGATAGGTTTAGAAAACCATATGACAGAAGAGGGGGTGAGCATTAGTGTTTGGTCCTAGGACAATACTTGACCTTTTATGGCTAGAAATGGGCCCTCACCAAAGGAATGCAATGGAGCACAGCTGCATGGTAATCACTACAGTTGAGAAACAGATAAATAGGAGGTGGCTTCTTATTCTGAGGTTCTTATTTCATGAAGTGCAGGGTAGGGAAGTTCTGGTGTGAGTTAGCAGCACTAATCATGTTCATGAGTAGGTGAGTGAAATTTGCCAAGATCATCAAAAGTGGTCTGGGAGCATGATCAATATGAGGGGAAGAATGCAAGGTGGAGTTCAGGACAGCAATGTTATGGATGAACCATCAAACAGCTTGGAAAAGGGTGAAATATAGATATAATGCTTGCTTTGCATGCAGCAGACCCAAATTCAATCCTAAGCACCCTAGGAAAGTCCACTGGGAATTATTTTTGAGTATGGAGCCTGGAATAAGCTTTGAGTATTGCTGTGTGGCCCTTAATAAAATAAAAAGAAATGGGTAAAGTGATTGTTGGGAGAATAATCAGTAACAAACAGAGCAAGTTGTGTATAACCCAGCCAGGCTAGCACAGAGGAAAAGGCAGATAGGAAAAGATCCCTAGGCCCTCTTTTTTCCAGAAAAAAATGGGTGGGGTTCTAAAATATACTAAGTAATTCCTTCATGTACTCTCTACATGGGTTAGACTTTAAGTAAGAAAAATCGGAGAAGAAAGTGCCTGCTCTTTCCTCCCTTAATTGATTGCTTCTCAGAGTCATCTCTAAGAGAGCACATTTGTGGATGTTGAGAACACCCCAAAAGCTTAGTTCTAGACCAGGAAGAGTTTCTGTGCAGGAACACCATTTTTCTGGCCTTGGGGCTCATATATGTTTGTGTAATCTATCCAAATATCAAATCAGGGTCATGGGCCAGGGTCCTGGAGCAGATTAGCTGGCTCAGAATAGAAAGAAGTTAAATATTATAAGGGTTTTGCAAACACTGACTGTTTGACCGATTCAAACTAACTCAATTGATTAAGGAAGTTGAATGAGTTCATCCATTCAGGTGTCAAATGGAGACTTCCTAAAGAAGATCCTAAGCTCTGAGTGTGTGAAAAGTGCATGAGAGAATATGTGAGAAGGAGTAGCATTGGATCTGGTCCTGGTCTATGGCTTCCATATCAGGCAATGTAGAGTTTTCACAATAATGCACTATGTTTCTTGACAAGTAAACTTTTTGCAGTAAGATCTGCAACCCTGAAAGAACAGTCACTTTTTTGAGTTTGATCTTCCCGCTTGGAGTAAGACACATGAGCTCTTCCCACCAGAAGAGAGAAAGTCATTACCAGGCGGTCCATAAGAATTTGCAATCACTAGGCTTATTGGATGGTGTTGTTGTGTCACTGTGCTCAATGCTCACTGGAATAATGATGGCTAATGTTTGATGAAGTGCAGGACTTTTTTTTT
>PVKC010003440.1:0-39100 GCA_004027635.1 Crocidura indochinensis | reverse complement strand
GCAAACACCTTACCTTCAGCGCCACCGCCCGGCCCCTTGATTTGTTTTCTTTTTAGTCCTTTTCCTCCTTTGGCTCTGAGATCAAGTATGATCCAGGAAACCCAGCTAGGAATGTACTACATTAATTTTTCTAATATAATCATTTTCTACATCACAATGGATCATCATCCTGTGTTTGTCTTTTCTTCTACATTACTTCATTCAACACGTTATTTTATAGTTCCTAACAGTTTGCAGCAATTTGCAGAATTTCATCATTCCCATCCTACTACATTGTCTTCCATTGTGTATATATAAACCTTATCTTCATAATCCATTCATCCCCCATTGAAAATGGGTTGATTCCATGCCTTATCATTGCATCAATGAATAATGGTGTGCATATGTTCTTTGAAAGAATGTTTTTATTTTATTTTATTTATCTTTGGTTTGAGGGCCACACCCAGTATTGCTCAGAGATACTTCTGGCTCTGTGTTCACAAATCACTAATGGCAGATTTGGGGGACCATATGGGATGCTGGGGATCAAACTTGGGTCTGTCCCAGATTAGTTTGAAAGGTAAATTCCCTACCACTGTACTATTGCTCTGCCCTTTTGAATGAATGCTTTTAAAACCTGAGGGTAGATTATAAAAGCAGAATTGCTGGGTCATATGGCAATCAATTACAAGTTTATTGAGTATTCTCCTTACTTTTTTTTTCCACAAGGGTAAGACTACATTCCCACCAACAGTGGATGGATGATAATTCCTTTTTCACTACATCCCTGTAAGCTCAAATTGTTCCTACAATTTTTGATTTCCTCTATGATCCAATGGTTGTTTAATTTACAGGTGTTAAAGTTTTATTTCCATGTTTGGTTATAATTCAATTCTCCTTTCAGTGCATCATGGTCTCAGAAGACAGTAGAAACAATTTCTATCCTTTGATTTTATGGAGATAGGTTTTATGGCTAATCGTGTGGTTTCTCTTGGAGAATGTCACATATGTATTGAAGAGGAAAAGTGCAGCAAGCTTTCTGTGGTTGAAAAGCCTTATATAGGGGCCCGGGAGATAGCATGAAAGTAAAGCATTTGCCTTTCATGCAAAAGGTCATCGGTTCGAATCCCAGTGCCCCATATTGTCCCCTGTGCCTGCCAGGAGCAATTTCTGAGCATGGAGCCAGGAATAACCCCTGAGCACTGCCGTATGTGATCCAAAAACCAAAAAAAAAAAAAAAAAATTTCTGAGCATGGAGCCAGGGGTAACCCCTGAGCACTGCCGTATGTGACCCAAAAACCAAAAAGAAAAAAGAAAAAAGAAAAAGAAAAACCTTATATATATCTACAATATAATTCTTTTCCATTTTTCCTTTATTTTTAATATATTTATTTAATCACCTTGATTACATACATGATTGTAGTTAGGTTATAGTCATAAAGAGAACACTCCCCTTCACCAGTGCAATAATTCCACCGCCAATGTGGTATTTTTATATGTTGTACCAGGTCACATTGAATAGAAGAAATGTATGTCCACTGGTTGGAGAAGCTAATTGTCTACCGTTTTGATTATTAACTTGCATTTAACTTAAATTTAACTATGTAATCTAAAGTAAATTATTTAAACTACAAGTTAAAGTGGGCATAAATTTAAAAATAGAAAAAAACTAACCAAAATAGTTTATTTTATAATTTGTTTTATTTAGTTTTAGATTTCTGTTTTTTTGTTTAAATCCTTAGTTCTTGCAATTCTGTGTGTCAATAGATTCATACGTATTGTCAGGATTTAAACTGCTCAACTGTATGTGATGCAGCTTTTTAATCTTGTGTTATCTCTACAGACTAAATTACTTATTTACTTACTAATATTCATTTTTGAGTACCACACCTGGCAGTGTTCAGGGTTTACTCTTTGCTTTATGCTCTGAATTCACTCGTGGTAGATTTGGGGGCCATTTCCAGTACAGAGGATATAAACTGAGTCAATTATGTACAAGGCAAATGTCCTACCTACTGTACTTTCTTCGCTTTTAAAGAAAAACAATTAAACCTTTGAATAGATTGCTTGAGAAACTAAAAAAAAAAAAAAAACTGCCAAGAAGAGACCTATAGATGTTTAAAAAATGAATTATTTACTACAGCCTTTCCTAGAAAGAAAGCTTATATGAATATATGGGTAAATTCCATCAAACATTGATGAGAGAATAAATATTAATGCTCCATAAACTATTTAAAAATATAGAGGAGAAATACCTCCCCAGATACATTTTGAAAAATATTTTACTCAGACAACTTAAAACTCAGACCTAATGTAGAATAACAAGCAAGTATTCTTAGACTGAATGAATTTCCGATTCATTAACAAATTAGCAAACTAAATTTCACAAACCATAAATAAGTTATAACTTAACCAAGTCAGGTTTAACCTAAAACTCCAATTATAAAAAATCAATTAATGCATTATTCATAGATGAGAGGAATATAGATAAAATTCTTATAGTTGTTCTGAAAGAAACATTTGGTAATATCTAGCATTTTTGTTACATTATTGTATCTGTTGAATATTAAAGTGTTTCCATAAGTTAATAATGTATATTTATGAAAAAAACTAAGCCAATGGCAAAAGTGAAAGATTGAATAATTTCATCACAATTCAGTAACAAATAAAATATAGTTATATCTCATGTTTTACTCTGCATTGATTTTAGTAGTTCCAATAAAATAAAAAGCATGAGATTTATAATTGATAATTATAAAGTAGAAATTAAAACTAATTTTAGATAACATTATTTGTATGGATACTTAGTAATTTACACAATAATCTATCCTATGAGTGAATTCCATCAGCAAAGCAGAATTAAAAATCAGTATACAAAAATTAATTGCATTTACATATACTAACTATGCTTCACAAGGTAAACAAAATTTCTTTCTTAATATTATAACAATAAGACATTTAAGCTAAGCATATCTGTATACATATATTAATTTTTGAGCCACACCTAGATATGCTCAGGATTTACTCCTGCCTCTCTGCCCTGCAATTACTCTTGGTGAGGCATTGGGAACACGTGGTATTAGGGATGGAATCCTAATTGGCAGCACACATACCTGCTAAACTATCTCTCTAACCATAAAGAAAGTAATTTTTAAGATGTATAAGTTTTGGAAAATAAAAATTGCAAGACATTATTAGAGGTAGTTCTAATACCAAGTAAATAAATATATAATTACTACACATTACTGAATACATTACTGAATCAAAAGACTAAATATATGTGTTAAAAGGGATTTCAAGAAATTGATTTATCTATAATATGTAAACCCAATTAGAGGTTAGCTTTTGGGTGTAGAAATAAAAATGTTTATGCTAAAAGTTACATTAATAGATAAAAATTACCAGAATATCATATAATGTTGAAAAAAGCAAATTTGAAGAACTTATATATGTTATTTTAAAAATTATTTCAAAGATATAAAGATACAGACAATGAGTCTAATATAAAAAAAGAAATATAGAACATTGGTGCTAAATAAAGCTTTATAAATAAGCTTTAATATATATAGTCAATTTTCAATTTTGTACAAGATGCCAACTTAGTTTAATGGGACGATGAGTCTTTATTCACATAATGTATAAATATTAAACAACCTTACTTTATAAAAAATCTTAAAAGGATATGTGCTTAAATACAAAAGATAATTACAAAATTGTAGAATCTAGATAGAAGAAATGGTTTGTAATCTTGGACAAAATTAAGATTTCTGATAAATAATACCAAAGCTATAATTAATCATTGTAAATCATTCTAAACCTAACTATAAAACATTAACAACTATTTTCAGATATATTAAAATGCAAATGAAAGCTACATACAGAAGAAAAAAGCATGAATGTAATAATTCAAAATTATATTAATACATATGCAAAACAACATATATTCAAAATAATATTATAATATTCAAAATATATTATAATATTCAAATATATTATAATATTCAAAATAATAATATATTTACTATATAATGAATAATTAGAATCACATAGTAGTGAATATAGACAGATATTAATTCTATTAAATTACTAATATTACTATATGAAAATACACTGATATTCATTTGTTTAAGGAAAATAAAATTTTTTTGGTTTTTTTGGTTTTTTTTTTTTGGTCCACACCCAGCAGTACTCAGGGGTTACTCCTGGCTGTCTGCTCAGAAATAGTTCCTTGCAGGCACGGGGGACCATATGAAACACCAGGATTGGGATTTGAACCAACCACCTTTGGTCCTGGATTAGCTGCTCGCAAGGCAAACGCTGCTGTACTATCTCTCTGGGCCTGGAAAATATAATTTTTAAAAGATAATATTGTTTAAAGGAAGAAACTTTGGGGTCCTTGAGAAAGGGAGGAATGTATACTGGTAATGAGTGTGATTTGTGTGCCTTTAAGCCACTGGTAATAGAAATGAAATGATAGAAACTCAATTTATTATAATTTTTGAAAAGATGTAATGCAGGGCCAGGCGGTGGCGCTGGAGGTAAGGTGCCTGTGCTAACCTAGGATGGACCACGGTTCGATCCCCCGGTTCCCCATATGGTACCCTGTAACTGCCAGGAGCAACTTCTGAGCGAATAGCCAGGAGTAACCCCTGAGCATCACCGGGTGTGGCCCCCCCAAAACAAACAAACAAACAAACAAAAAGATGTAATGCAATACTTACTTTTTTTAAATTTTTGCTTCATTTTACTGAAGCAACAATGCAACACAAAACACATTGTGTTTTGTAATAATTGAAAATTAATATAGGCATATTTACATTAAGTTCACAACTGAGTAAACAGTGCTATTTTCAACATATTTGTCCTTTTTGTTCTAATTTTCCTATTCCCTTTCCACATTCTTTCTACTAAAACATATCTTGCAATCAAAAGTTTGTTTAGTTTTCAGTTCATCTGCTGACTTTCTCTTCATACTTCATATGTGTGACATCTTATTGTGTTTACCAAATATAGAGCTCAACCGGTATATTCATGTTGGTATATATGGCATGATTTAATATTTTATTACTGAATAGTATCCCACTGAGAATAGATACCATACTTTTTCACCCATCCGTTGATGGACATACAGTTATCTTCCAGTTCTTGATTATTCAAAGCAATGATGGTTTAAATAAAAATTGCTTATAGGTGTTCTAATTAGTTTTTTATATATTGCATAATGCTTCATTTTTCCATGCTTAATTTTAGTAATATTCTAATGAGTTGATTTAGACATCTATAGTAAGAAAACATAGAATAATCAGTTACTAAAATGATTGTACGATTTACAAAATTCATATACTACTAGATAATGGCACATATATTTCTGTCATTTAAATATTTTCTCATTTTTCTTTCTTAGATATCTGTCCAAGTACCTGTAAGCAACTGCCCATGCAAATTTGTGTATATTAATAATCATGTTGCAACACTCATAGTTGCTTCACAAAATTGACTATTAATCAGCATATAAATATCACATAATAAAATACTAATAATCAGCATTTTTAAATTTTTTTTAATTGGGATTACAAAGCATGCATCCAACCCTACAATTTTCTTGTCCCCGAAAATTCATATTTGAATCTAGGAACTGTTTAAGCTCTCTTGGTACCCTCAGGCCTAACCTGGCATCTGCTGTGGCACAGTACTACAGGCAGCAAGTATTTAGTGTAACTCAATGGGACATGACCGACAGTGATAGAGTTGTTCAATCCTGTATCATCCAACAGGGTAGAATTGCTCATTATCTCTATTTCAGGAAGTTCACACAGAGTATAGGTTACTTAAAACTGTGAAAGTGCCATATCAAGGAATATTCCACTGTTTTTATTGAGAGAAACTTTTTAACCAATACCATAATTAGCTTGCCCTGGTGATAGATAGATTTAACAGTGTTTTGCTTTGAAACAAATTCTTTGATGCCTTTATAGATTAGGCTTCATAGTGAATTGATGGCTCAAGACTATATTTCATTCTATTTTATCTATAGGTTACCTCTTCTCACACATTCTTTATTATTTGTCAGAATTTGTATTTGAAAAAAAGACCAGAAATAAATAGCTTTTAGCAATGTCTAGTCTTTAATAAATTTAATAAAATTTACTATTTCATCAAGCACCTACTATTGTTTATGGTATTTTGCTTTAAAAAATAAAAAGAAAGTAAGGAAAATCATTGGCCCAGATGAAAACTCAGTATGAGGGGCCTGGGAGATAGCATGTAGGTAAGGCATTTGCCTTTCATGCAAAAGGTCATCGGTTCGAATCCCGGTGCCCCATATGGTCCCCCGTGCCTGCCAGGAGCAATTTCTGAGCATGGAGCCAGGAGTAACCCCTGAGCACTGCCGGGTGTGACCCCCCCAAAACAAACAAACAAACAAACAAACAAAAAAACTACAAAAAAAGAAAACTCAGTATGAGTTCCAAACTAATTGCTGAAAACACATATACTTGTTGAAAGCAGTTGTAAGTCATTTTTTCTTTGGAAAGAAAGAATGTCTACATGCAATTGAGTGTTTTTAGAATATTGCTGACTGTATTACTCAAATATTGATTGCAATTCTTTTATTTTTGAACTAGAAGAAATTTAAGGGATTATGCTACATTTTGCATACAATTAAGTCACCATTAATTAAAATGTACAATTTCAGTTTCCTAAAGAATTAATCATAAAGTAATTTGACTGAGAAGGGTGGATTTTGAAGAACAACAATAAAAAAAAACCTCCGTAAGACATCAGTATCCCTGTAGACAAATTGACATTTAAATTAGTTCTGAATTCTTCAAAATGATTTTAAAATGAATTTTAATCTGAATTCTTGACAAATTTTTTGCACAGATTTTCAAATCATTTTCATTATAATTACTCTGGTTAACTTTTGAATTTACTTGGAACAATTTTTAGATTATCTTTGATCTGTCGAGTATAAATACTGGGGTTATTTATTCATATTTGTCTACTTAGGTATTAAAAAATGTTTTGGTTCTGGGGCCGGTGAGGTGGCGCTAGAGGTAAGGCTTCTGCCTCTCAAATGCTATCCAAGGAAGGACCACGGTTCGATCCCCCGGCAACCCATATGGTGCCCCCAAGTCAGGGGCTATTTCTGAGCGCTTAGCCAGGAGTAACCCCTGAGAATCAAACGCGTGTGCCCCCCCCCAAAAAAAAAGAAACGAAAAAAAATGTTTTTGTTCTTAGTATAATTTCAAGTAAGATTTGCATATATGTTATTTAATTTTCATGTTTATTATATTTTTAATAATTATAGTTTGTGTAGCATTTTTACAGTATTTTTAGCTTTGATACACAGTTTAGTATACCTCACTACCATCAAAATATCTGGAGCCTTGCACAATTGATTTTATATTACTTCTAGTCCACTTTTCCACTAATACCCTTTTCGTTGCCCTTGCCATAATTTGGGAGAAACAATAACTTTATCTTTTTGGGAGGAGAAATTGATTTTCAATTTACATACATCTGATGAGTTCTCTATGAATGATTACGGTGTTTTTGTTTTTAGTTTCTTTGTTTTGGGGATATATTCAACAGAACTCAGGGTTTACTCCTATCTCAGAGCTCAGAAATCTTTCCTGGCAGGCTCAGAAGACCTATGGCATACTGGGAATTGAATCTGGTTCCATTTTAAATTGGCTGCATACAAGACAAATGCCCTACAGCTGTGCTATTGTAAAGGGCCCACTATTAGGGTGTTTTTGGTGGAGGGCTCTATTCTGGTTTACTTATTTAAAAATAATTGATATTCTTAATTTCTTTATAACAATACGTATGTCTCTTTTCTTTCATCACATGTCATGCCTCTTTCTTAATATGTTTCACTGTTCATCATTCTTGTCTCATTTGGAGATAGACATCTGAGGAAATAGTTATCTTCTGTTGGAGGTCAAAATATAATCTGTTCTACAAACTCTGCTCATAGTGTTTATCTGCTGAGTAGAAATTGTAACTTTTCTAAGTACTCTTTCTTACAGTTTTGAAATTTAAGTCATTCTAAACATGAATGCCAAAAATATGGGGGAAAATAGAGACAGGAGTCAATAAAATTCATAAAATACAATGAAATAAAAAAGCAGATGATAGTGCCAGAGTCTCAAATTCATGGACCTTGAGACTGAGTTATATCTATGTAGTCAGGTTTGTGTAAAATACAGTAAAATATTTTCTCTGATATTAAAATATGGCAATATTATGTCATAAACCAGATTATTTAACAAATGCACTTAAAATTTGGAGTGAAAAAATTCACTAACTTGATTTAACTATTTTTATTTTGCTTATCATTATGATACTCTGAAAACTAGCACATCTGTTGCTTTATGAATGAAATATTGATTGAGCAAGTAAAGATGCCATTCATCATTATTTTAGGCAACTGTAAAACCTGCTTTCTGAGTAATAATATTGCATACATTTCTAGCCTGAGTTTCAGTCTAGAGGAAGTTTTGAATGGTAGGAAATTTCAGCATATTAGTTATCCTGTTATATTTTTCAGCTGCCTATTTTAACCACTTGTCTTTGCTAAGGAATATAATGTCACATCTCTCAGTGATTTTTTTCACAATAGATTTCTCTTTAATAACATATGACACTGACACTCTAACTGAGCCTAAAGGATTTTATGTATGTTTCTCATTTGTTTGTCTAATATATAGAGACAGGAGGCAGGATTGTGAGGTATTTTTTTAAAAAAGAAGAAAATGATTAGGGACACTTCAAGGATATGCTTTGTGCTTCTTCCTTTATTAAAATGTTAACTCGGCTATGCCACATTTACCCAGTTGTTACCTAGATAAGTAATAAAAACAAAATTAATGTAACCAGAATTCTACAAGTAATTGTTACAGTTTTACTTCTTTTTATTTTACTTTTAAAAAAATATGGAACACTTCACGAATTTGCATGTCATCTTTCCGCAGGGGCCATGCTAATCTTCTCTGTATCATTCCAATTTATTATATATGCTGCCGAGGCGAGCACTGTTACAGTCTTATTTCGAGCCTCAATTTTCAAAATGTAATTCTAATATTGCAAAAATAAGTAACTGTGTCCCAGAAAAATTACTTGCCAAGTTTACAGAAAAATATACATGATAATACAGAATCAAAATCTTGTATTAGTATTTCTAGCCTGATGCTAGTTCTATCATGATCCAGTAGAAGCAAGTACATATTGCCCTATCATTTCAACACATAATATTGCTAATACATATTGAGAACCATTTAATTTCTCTCTGGAGAATATTTTATTCCATATTACACATTGTTATTGTAAATTTTAGACTCATACATAGTTAACATCAAATAACATTCACTCATATACATAATATGAATTTATGCTTGGTATTGTCAGACCTTGTCAGGAAAAAAATAAAATTATCTTGGGCTGTCTAAATATTTAATGTTTCACAGATTAATAAAAAGAAAAAAATTTAAAAAATTGCCTAGGTCACAGATATCTCAGGAAAAACATTGCAAAAATACTATTCTCCACATCAACACCAGATATAATGACATCTTTAGAAATATGATCGGAGGGGCCAACAAGGTGACGCTAGAGGTAAGGTGTCTGTCTTGCAAGCGCTAGTCAAGGGAGGACTGTGGTTGGATCACCTGGCGTGCCATATGGTTCCCCCAAGCCAGGGGCAATTTCTGAGTGCTTAGCCAGGAGTAAACCTGAGCATCAAACAGGTGTGGCCCGAAAAAACAAAAACAAAAACAAAAAAAAAAGAGAAAGAAAGAAAAGAAAAATGATTGGAAGTGAAACACTGATATTATTCCAGAATGTCTAGGTGAGCTCTAATGTTAAGACAGGAATATATTTTTCTAATGTGAAACTGCCTATATCAACTTTTAGTCTTATTGTGACATTTGTAGCCTTTATTATTCAGATCTTAGAATTTCTTATTCCCCTTTTTATTTTTGAACTCTCATGTATGCCAGTGATATACGATCCTTTTGATTTATCATAAGCTATTTTATTGTAATAGAAATATTTAGTTTTATTAAATTTTTTCTCCTGATTATCTTAATGACCATAACCATTCTTCATATTTATAATTATATCACTCTTATTTTGCTATATTTAAGCAATTTATATGCATGGTGACTTACTTTTTAATCCTGATGATGAAAATGGTTTTAGTACTAGAACTGCTGGAAACTCTATTATTCTGGGAAAGAATGGTTATTCTAATGACCACTTGTTTAACTCTCTGCCAAAAGTTATTTCAAAAATGCCATTTCTAAAGCCTTTTCTCATGTAACTTTGATAAAAATCTACATTAAAAATGAAAACAGGAAGTAAATACTATATTAATTGAGAACCCGATTAAGAGCTCAGCACCAAAACCAAATAGATGAAAGCTTGTCAAGTACAAAGAGCCAAAAATGTAATTATTACCCTTCTTTATTAAAAACTTTATTGATAATAGTTTTATAATATATGACTTTCTCTTAATTTTGTACTAATCTATAAAATTATTATATCTTAATTTATGCTCACCATTATATGATATGTACTTTGTGAAAATAGAGATAATGACATATCAATGTGAAAATTGAATTATGTAAATGAGTCTTTCTGAGTATCTTACATATTTGTGTAAAATATGCATCATATTTGATCAAAATCATAGAATTCTTTAATGTGTTTTATAATTAACAGTATTCTAATTTTAGGATGGTTCTTTTGTCTTTGTATAACTTCAATATTAATTTGTAGCATATTTGAAAACAAAACTGCAAAACTGAAGATATATTTTATTTTCCTACTATTAGAAAGGATTACCAAATCAATCAAATTGGAAGTCATACTTCATATGCAAGGTTTATATATTGCTGTTTAAAACTAATTTTCACTGAATATTATATAGTAATGGTGGTTTTCTAGTAAACATTTTTTTTTTAAAAAAAGGTGTAACAGAAGAATGGTACACGTAAATAAAATGATGAACAAATGCAAAAGCAGTGCATTTATTTTCCAGGGAGGTCAGAGGAGGATTAATCAGTCTCCTTACCAATATTTTAATGCACTTCTAATACTTTTATAATATAATTTAAAATATAAAACAAAACTATTTAAATTGGTAGCATCCTCAATGAATAGTTAATCAGGTATAGAAACAACATTCAAATCAAAGCTCAGACATAAGGAAAGGTGTTGAAAACATTGTTCCTGGGCATCTACTGTTGCAGAATATCAATCCTTTTAGTTAATGCTTAATTAATAATTTTATAATGAGAATAGGAGCATGAGAAATTTTTAGAAATAGAGATTAACAGTGAGCATTTAATTAAAGGGCAATTCATTGTGAACTTTTCATATGTAAGGCATTTCATCATTTTTGGCATCATATTCAATTGATGTGCGTATTCTACACATTATAAACTCGAAAGATGTCGAAAGAAAAATACCAATAAATGGACAATTCAAAAATATATTCTAGTTCCCTGAGTGCAAATTTTCTCAAAAAGTTTGAAAACTATGAGATTATTTGTAGAATTTAGATTTGAGATGAAGTGTTCAAGTCAATATATTGCACCATATAAGGTGCCTGCCTTGCCTGTGCTAGCCTAAGACAGACCACGGTTCGATCCCCCTGTTCCCATATGGTCCCCCAAGCCAGGAGTGACTTCTGAGCGCATAGACAGGATTAACCCCCGAGCGTCAGTAGGTGTGGCCCAAACCTCTCCCCCCAAAAAAGATATTGCACTATAAAAGGTCAATTGCTTGCTGTGTAATTTCTGCCTGTTAACATCCCCCGGGTCTTTTTTATTTTACAGAATTTCAGGACTCATTCATTAATTCAAATAAAGGAAATAAAATCCTATTATTTCCACTCATGCTTGATGTAATATAATACTAATCTATCCTTTTCTATGAATGAATTAATAATGGACATAGGGCACAGAAGTATGTGTGTGAATTGGCCCCTGGTACAAATATGTCAAAGGTATTTCTGAATAGATGCAAGTCTTTCCATTTTTGGCTTTATGTATTAAAATTACTAAGCCCCTTGTTATATATAAAATCAAAGCATTCAAATTTCTCAAGGAGTATATAACTACCACCTTCTGGATACACACTGACTGCAGTACAGAGGAGATTGGAAAAGGATATTGAAAAAGTTTGGAAACCTTATATTAATTTTAGTAATAGTTTGCATTAACAATAGCAATGAGTTTATATCATAATTTTATTTCATGTGAACATTTTAATATTGCATTGTTCCAGTCCTCACCATGTGTTAATTTATTTTATTTTTTGCATATATAATAGTTTTTTATATCAATCTATTTTGCATTCAGTGAAGTATTATTTAAGGAGTAAACATTGTCTATGATTACAGCTAATAAGTACAACAGTAATTTTGAAGTCTTTTGCTAAAGGAGAAAATACATCCCTCAAGTCAAAATTAAGAGTGTAGTACAAGGTTTAAGATATTTCCTTCATAAATACATTTAGTGGGTCAGGAATTTATTCAATATTAAACTATTAAATAGAGTATCGAAGAGGTTATTTTTGAGCTTGACAAAAATAGTTTCTAAAGGCGCTAATATGTTTAAGGTTGAATAAAAAGGAACAAAGTATGATAGTAAAACATTTAAAAAACAGGGCTTTCAGAATTTTTGGAATAATGAAAAATAAGAAATGAAAGTTAGGAATTTAGGTTATGGTTGGATAAGAATAGTTTTTTATTTTTAATTTTTGCTTTTAGTTTTAAAAGCATTTTATTCATATTCAAATAATATTAAATAATATTAAAAATAAATATTAAATAATATTTAAATAATTGTTTTGTAATCAAAATAACTGGTTGCCTGCTACATATTCATGAAAATTAGCAAGTAACACAAAAGAATGCTGTTTTTTTTTCTTAAATAGCTTACATAATACATTTTAGGGCTTTAAAATTTGATTTTTATTTTTATAGAATATAATCAACTAGTTAATCTGAGCAAGAAGAAATGCGGAATACACAAAAATGGCTGGCTAGGTACATAGGTAGAATGCTAGGAAAATAAAATAGTACTTTTCTGGTAGTTTCCTATTTTTCAATGTAACAGTGCACACTGCATTTACTAAAGTAAAGAAAGTATATGTTTGAAAAGAATGGAACATACATGAATTACTTGCAATAAATTTGTACGATTTTTGAATGGCAATTCCTTGAAAGGGGTGCTCTTCAGCCATCTTGATAAAATTGCTGTAATAAATGCAGAGACCTCAAATAGCTATGAATATAGGAGGCATAATAGAGTGATACTCCATATATACATGTTGATCCTAGTGCTAGGAAAATATACTAAGCAAACCTTCTATTGAGACACTGGTTCAAGAAATATGAAATGGTTACTAAATTTATTAAAAAAAAAACCAATGAGATCTATTGCATTTAAAATGTGTGGCAAAGGTTATGCACATAGCTATTTGAGATATGCCAGAATTAAGAGTGTTATATGATAAATACCATAGCTTGCTTCATGATTTAATGTTTTTCCCAACTGATCACAGCACCCAAATTATTAAACCTAATTTTCAAACATTTATTTAAAAATAGGCTATCTTTTATGAACTTTATGACTCAAAGGAGTACATTTTTCCTTTAAAAATGTACATGCTTCTTGAATTCTATAGAATAGAGAGTACTAAAATAAATTTTTTTAAATATCGGAAGCCATTAAAATGTTCCCTGGTGATATTTAAAATGAGGAATAGAGCACTACTTGTTTAAATACTACATTAATAGAGTGGGAATAGATTTAATTGTCTCTTTTTAAAGTTCTGGAACTTTTCTCTTATAATAGTATTTCTTATAGACTATATAAATATGTTACCTCGGACATAAGTAGTGTTTTAACTAAGTATTTTGGATTTAAGTTTTAAACACTTTATGCCATTACCTAAGGACAATTATTAGAGATTAGGACAAGACTTTGTTTTATTCAAATTATGTTGTTTTAAAACTGAGTAAACACAAATTCTGTTCAGCTAATGAAGAATTTTCCTCTAAAATGACTGAGAACCTGTGTATATATGTGTCAGAGTATCACTTTATAAATAACCAGGTAAAATTTTTACTTTTTATTGTAAATATCTGATGAAAAAATATGTTTAAGTAACTGATATAACTTCAAAGCCTGAAGAAAATTTCACACTTTCTCCTCCATGAGTGTTTGTTTTATTGATATACAGAAGGGTCTTGCTGAAAAAATAAGTCTGAGTTTAAAAAATCAGATTATATGTACATACCATGATATAGAATTGAAATTTAAACATAAAACCAATGAATCATAAATGATTGCTTATAGGGGCCCAGGAGATAGCATGGAGGTAAGGCGTTTGCCTTTCATGCAAAAGGTCATCGGTTCAAATCCCAGTGCCCCATATGATCCCCCGTCCCTGCCAGGAGCAATTTCTGATCATGGAGCCAGGAGTAACCCCTGAGCACTACCGGGTGTGACCCAAAAACAAAAACAAAAAAATAAATAAAATAAAAAAATAAATGATTGCTTATAAAAGCATTATTGTATTCCAATAAATTCCTGTACTATCACTAATCAGATTTGCAACTTATATTTCATAAAAAGGTCTAGACAAGTGATGTGTAGATCCAAAGATATTTTTAAATAAAAGATTTAGAAAAGGACTGTCTATAATCAAGGCTGATTTTGATGTATGACAGAATCCAAATGTAAATCATATTCTTTTTCTTTTGAATATAAATAAAATTGGTATTCTTTGGAGGAGGTCATTTATTTTTTTAAATCATCAACTTTAATTCATTGTGTCAGTAGGAGATGGAGTGAGGACTTAAGACTTGAAGTGAATGTTCCAAGTACTTAAGTTCTTGATGTTCCTATTTATTGCTCTGACATAGCTCATACATCAAACAATCAGAAAATGTAGAAGTAGGGGCTGGAGTAATAGTATATCAGGTAGGGCATTTGTCTTGCATGAAACCAATTTGAGTTCAATTCCTGCCATCCCATATGGTCCTGTGATCCTACTAGGAATGAGTCCTGAGTATGAGGCATGAGTAATCTCTAAGCACATTTAAGTTTTAAAAAACAAACAAAAGAAAACAAGAAAAGAGAGAAGAAAAGAAAGAAAATGTAAGAATCACGGCTTCACTATAGACTTGTTTTCACTATAGACTATTTACATATTTCCCTATGTATATTTATACTAATTATTTGCACAAGTATTACTTTTCCCTTCTAAGACATAGAACATAAATATGCTTGACAGATAAAGAGTTTTAAAAATACAATGCAGGTATGTAACCTTGGTTTATCAAGAGTAAGGACAAGTTTAAAGGACAAAGCAATATTTATGAAGAAGCATCAGCAGGTGCTTCATGGTAGTAAAATCCTGGTATGAAGTTGGAGGAACAGTGTAAAATCTGAGCTAAATATCAGATAATTGATAAAATGTTAAATGACTAGCAGATGATTCAAAGGACACCAGAATGTCACAAATTTTAGGTGAAAATATCAAAATCTAATTAAGCTTGCATTAGTATGAGCCAACTTTTTTGTAATTTTTTCCCTGTGTCTACAGTGAACTGCTGGTAGACTCAGATCATTTGCCAATCCAACTTCTGGTGTAGTAGTAATATTTAAGTCTATAATCTAGTGAATTTACTTGTTTCTCTCATTTTTCCTCAATTGCAATAAATTTTCCAATTATTTATTAAAACCTTATCATGTGTTTCCCAGTCAAATCTTTATACATATGTTTCATATAAAATGAAAATGATTTGAGTCAATTTATTTAGATTAATTTATATCTAATAATATGCAATATATCTAATAATATATATAATATATAAATGTGTGGGAAAATGACATAAACTTTTTAATGAAATAATTATTAACAAATCTTTCATGCATATTCAAGTATAAGGAAATCAATGACATGTCTTTTTTCTACTTCAAAATATCCTTATATTTAAAAACAAATTTAACATCCTCTCCTAAGTCCTTTTCAGTGTAGATAGTATAAATAGGCCCTTCAACTCACTATATTTTTTTCCAGTAGCAGATGAGAAGTGACTGCTCTGTGGCAAGTCTTTATGGGAGATTTTTAGCAAACCCAAATGGATTCCAGGAAGAAAATTGTAGATGCAAAGTTGTTAAATGAGTTCTGTTACTGAGAGGTGAGCTCAGTCTTCCCACAGAGAGTTTGATATAGAGGGTGGAATGGAAATTTCTTTAATCTTGGAATTTTAGCATAGCCAACAAAAAACTGTCAAATCAGACTTAACTTTTTCTTCCCAATATGTTTACTTTATCAGTTATTTTAACCAGAAGTATTCAAGAAAGCAATTCATGTGGTAGGTTCCTTTAGTATGTCAATTTAGATAAGAAGTTCATGGTTAGCCTGGAGCATATTTCTTTGTGATAAAAATGTGCATTATTTTCTATGCAAATGATGAACTTATTTAAAATTTGTGAAAGATGAAATTGCCAATGATAAAAGTTCTGTTTCTCATATGTCTTCATTTCATAGATATTTATGCTGTCTTAACAAATTAGAGAATGACTTAATATATTTTAAGCAGATAATCAGACTCATATATCAAATCATGTTTTTCTTCTTTTAATGTTGCATTAAACCTTGAGTTAGTAATGAGAAGAATAAATCATTTTGTTATGATGCCATTTTAGGTATTGTGAGAATTATAAAGATGTATTAAAACCAGGGGGATTCTCAGAACCCAGCAGAACCAAACCATTGAAACTGGCTGGATCCATTGTTGAAAATGAGTCTGCTAAGGCTCTATTAGTTAGGGATTTTTCTTACGGGTATATATAACAAGTATAAAATTAATATTACCCTTTCTATAAAAAAGAAATGCCTCTTTGCTCCTGGGACTGAGTCCAGAAGTATTTAAAGAATATCTGAGAATTTGATTTTGAAAAACTAAATCCTATAAATTGTGTCTAGATCAAATTTTCCTGATTGCTCCCCAAGTCTCATCTTCATCATGAGGTGTTTTGAAAGGGTTTGAGATACTCTGGCAAGATATTTTGACATATGAAGTGCATTACATTCAAGGGAAATAGACATCTTTAGATTTAATTATGCAATTAATAATGTGTTAACACATACACATTAAATTTTCTCAGTCTTTTATCTATGCACATACATACATATATATATATATATATATCAGTGTATAGAAAAACATACAGATATGTCCATATATACATGAATTTCTCAGTATTGGAACTGTTGGTTCAGATTATTTATATATATATTACTTCAAATTGAAAATCATGTAAAGGAGACTAAACTACTGCTTCAAGTATCAGTCTCTTTTTATTTTATTTTATTTTATTTATTTTTTTTGGGGGTCACACCCGGCAGTGCTCAGGGGTTACTCCTGGTTCCATGCTCAGAAATTGCACCTGGCAGGCTCGGGGGACCATATGGGGCACCGGGATTCGAACCGATGACCTTTTGCATGAAAGGCAAATGCCTTACCTCCATGCTATCTCCCGGGCCCCAAGTATCAGTCTCTTAAAGCACTATTATGTAGTACCAATTTTTTTTAGTTGAGTGTTCTCTAGAGCCTTATTATTAAAGTCATACATAATAAAAACTAGAAACACAAATGATTTAAGTTGAAATTGTCTAGTAGCCACTTTGATTGCAAATGCATGAAATTAATTTAAATAGGAGAGTGCATTTAACCATATGTAAATGTTACCATTTTATAATAAAACCCATAAAATGATTATTAATGGTATTTTAAATTCCCACAAATATGTTTTTTGTTTCATACTTAACAGAAATTTTAGCTCAGACTAGTCATTGGAAAGATAAGCTCCAGGGCATGTTTTCTTATGAATATAGAAAGCTATTATTCTGAAGAAATGTCAGAATTTTAAAATGTTGATTAAAATTCAAAGTAACACAATCCATATTGTGTATAATGTATGTAAACATAATACATTCATGTATTTGAAAGGGTTATTTTATTTTTATAGACAGCTTTCTTGTGTCTAGAAATATTTAGCAGAGGGAAGAACTGAGAAATGTAAAAACTAGCTTTTACATAGTAGTTAATGCAAAAATTATTTCAGTAAATGGTTGTTCCAAAGCTGATTAAACAAATTTTGACTGGAATTGACCAACCATCTGATTTGATACTATCTAAGATGTGTGTCAATGTGTCTCATTTGAAAGCTTTGTTGTGGCAAAAATACTG
Source organism: Crocidura indochinensis (assembly GCA_004027635.1). NCBI lineage: Eukaryota > Metazoa > Chordata > Mammalia > Eulipotyphla > Soricidae > Crocidura > Crocidura indochinensis. The sequence goes on along the minus strand of PVKC010003440.1, from coordinate 20,841 downwards.
GTGGTTACTGGAGAGAAAGAAGAAAAAGGACAGGAAAGTGCAAAGATGAGTTAAGGACAATGCTACAACATTGGTTTTTGGTGCAATGAGTTTTACCATTTTTAAGGCTTAGAATTATAACAATATGTAGATATATGATTAAAATTTTGTAATACTTTAAATAAAGAATTTATAAAAAATATTTTTCTTCATGTATAAGAAACATCTCCATTTGTTCTTCAATGTATCACTAAGCTAAATTTTTAATTCACTTCATTAATTATTTTATTTATCTCAATTCAGATGTTTTGTGCATTTTATTCCCTCACACGTACTCTCTCCATCAAAGACACAATAACATGTTTATTTTATTTTTAATTCTTTAAGCATCTCCAGAGTTAGTTACGTTGAGCTTTATACATACAATCTTTCAATACCAATCTCACTCTCAGTGTCAACTTCCCTCCACCAATGTTCTCAGGGTATATGCCAAACTCCATTCTATTCCCCTCACCTGCAGACATATGCTTAAATTTGGTGTTAGAGTTCTTAGAGTTTAAGTCTCATGATTTCAGTGTTGTTGGTTCCATGGTTTGAATACTTAGTTCTGTCTTTCTTTAACACCACCAATATATCTGAATTGCCTTGACACTGCTCTCCATTATTAAACACCAGTCTTTATCCCCTTCCACTTTCTTTCTTTCCTTCTCTTCACTATACAAGGTGTACTAGAAGAAACATTGAAAATATCACATTTCCTCATGTAGTTATCATAAATACCATATATAAAGGATAACATTACATAAATATCTTCCTGGCTTACTTCATTTAACATGCTATTTTCCAATTTTATGCAAGATATGCTAGTATTCTTTTGGGCTTAAATATCCTTATACAAAAATATATATTATATATTATGTCATATATCTATATGTGTAGTTAGATTCAGTTTATGTTTTAACTGCTTGATTAATGATATTATTACCATACATATGCTATATATATATATTTATTTTTCATATACGTGTCCTGTCTATGTCTGATATGTTTGGAAAGTATGATTTTTGTTCTTTTTGTTGTTATTTAAGAATCTCCACATCATTTTTAATTAATATTTTACCTGTTTTTCATAGAGATTTTACTAGTTTGCACTGTCAACAATATATCAGAAATCTTTTAATTTCACATACTGACAGTATACCATTCCAATTTTTTTTTTGATCCCACCCGGCAGTGCTCAGGGGTTACTCCTGGCTCCATGCTCAGAAATTGCTCCTGGCAGGCACGGAGGACCATATGGGGCACTGGGATTCGAACTGATGACCTTTTGCGTGAAAGGCAAACGCCTTACCTCCATGCTGTCTCCCGGGCCCCCCATTCCAATTTTTTAAAGTAAAATACAAACAGGTTTTATTTGGGACATACTGAAGAAGGGTCAAGAGGATAAGAGAGAGTGAGAGAGTAATTAGTAATGCACTTAAGAGTAGGAGCAGGCTGAGTCCTGTCTGAGTACACAACAGTACATGAAAGCATGAAAGTGCACATCTCAAGAAGGCATATGCAAACGAAATGTAATATGCATAGATAAAACAAATAAAAATTTCATTAATGTGTGATAAAATTTAATTGTGTTATATTGAAAAAAAGTGGAAGTATATAAAGCAACTTCTCATCTGCATCAGTTTTATTATTTATTTTAAATATTTTTGTTTGTTTTTGTGTCACAGATAGATGTCTCAGGATTTACTCCTAACTATACTCAGGGATCACTCCTTTTAGAATTTTTTTTTTGGGGGGGGCAAATGACATCTAAGAGATCAAACCTGAATCTGTCTTTTGCAAGTTAATAGCTCTACTGTACCTTTTTTTCCCAATTCCTAGGTTGGTTTTAAAGGCCAATGTTTTCAAATATTTATAGAATTTACCGACCAGAAATAAGGCATAATAAGTCATAAAAATAACAACCAACATCCAAACCAGTGTAGAATGTTTTAGGTAAAACACATTAGAAATAACTGCTTTTGACACAATGTATATGAGGAAACAGTTAAAATTGATAATCCTAGGTTTTTGCTTTCTATTGAATTTTCTAACTAAAATGCCTCTGGCAGTATTTTTCAAAAATGGTATTCCTTTCATATATGACTTTAATAAAGATAGCACACTGCCAAAGTCCATGAACTGGTAGATGAGCAAATTGCTCTGTGTTTTACAGGTCACTCTAGTTGAGCATTTATGCTATTTGACATGTATTACTTAAAGACAAACAATTTTTATTTTTATTTTTTCATTTTTTAGAAGAGGGCGAAGTTACTCTATAAAAATAAAGCATACTGGCAGTAAGGTGGAATAAATTTTACGCTTCATTATGAGGATCCAATCTCTACTAGGCAATTATATTGGGTTAATTAAGCAATCTTAATGTTATTCTTTAAGAGATATCAAAATATAAGTTCAGGGATATTATTCATGTCACTTCACTATGATTCTTCAATTATCTCACAAAAGAAAATAATTTCAGGAATATTTTGATAAATATTTGACATGTATTGACCAATATTTATAATGGACAATTATAACAATTCTACAATATATGTAGAATCCTATTGGGCTAGCCCATGAATATTAATAGAACCTGCATAAATATACAAGTACTATTGCATAGGCATAACTTCATGCCACAAGTAGGTAAAAAGCCAAGCAAATTGATCAAGGGGAAAATGATTACAGACTATATTAGGATCAATCACCCCAGAACAATATCATCATAGTAAAAAATAAAATATACCAAGAAAATAAGTTATGTTGTTAGGGTGGAATAGAGAGTAAGGTACTATGAATTGTGAGAATGAAATTTTATATTAAAATTTCTGTTTAATAATGCTACTTAATAACAGGTAAATCTGAAGAGTAATTAAAAAAACAGCCACAATAAAGTATGTGTTACAGTCTCAGGGCTGGGAATATAAATATTATGGAGAAAACTCTTGGCAGTCTTCTCCCTTATAGAGCTTGCTTGTGCATGGTGCAAATCTAATTTTGTTGATCTCTTATATTTGATTATTAACTTAGTAGTGTCTGTGACCCAATTTGCTAAAAATGCAGATACTCTAGATATTTGGTTGCTGTTTAATCCTGACTTGTCTCTTTAAAAATGGAGATATAACTACAAATATTGTGCAAGCAGATACTTTCGAATAATTCTTATGATCCACTTTTTGACCATCACTGTTCTGAATACTCATTAGTGATTTTAGGCATTTGTTTAGAGCAGTGCCAGTTATTGACAGAAGGCAAATGAGCAGTTTTAAAAGATGAGAAAAAAGCCCATATACTTAGAGAAATAACATGTAGTGATAATTATAATCAGAGTCAAATAAATTACCAAAAACCAAGTAGAAAGTAGGCACAATGCTACTGTTCTTCAAAGAAATTTTAGACAATCTAGTCAATATTTGTTTTAGATATTTTGCCCTAGAAATTCTTTCTATCGGTTACCTTTCCTTAGCACACATCAAATATGTAGTGAAGTATAGGTAATGATATTAGATGGAATGCTCAGTGTTGTGACTTTGTTTCATAGATTTTTATTTGAGTTATTATGACTTTGTTTAAAGAATAAAAATATGGTGGAGATAATTTCTGCCAATATTTTTGTACAAAGAATTAAGATGATAAATAATAGAATTGGAAAATATGGACCTGCTGATTTTGCCATTTTCTAGTTAGATGAGGAGGTATGTAAAGTAATTCAACTACTATGAATCTTAGTTTCAATTGCATTGGCATTAGGGGATTAAACAATAATATAGAGGGACGATTTTTCTTTTATATGATTTTTATAAGCAGAATGGTGGTTAATTTGATGGTCAGAGTTTAATTTTTTATATTTGAATTCATAGCTTATGAGTAACCCTTGTTTTAAAAGTACACATACAATTATATATGTTTCTAATTGCATGGATGTGGGAGTGTGACCTTTAAGTGTTTATCAGTGAAAAACAATTTTGTCTCCTAATGGACATCAAGGCAATGTTTATAAAGACTTTTTTGTTGTCATAGTGATTTGTTACTAAGTTCTCATATTTAAAAGCCATAAATTGCTACTAAATACATCATGCACAGTATTGCCTTCCCTCTCATAGCAGTTATACAGAACAAAATGGTCAGTGTCTCAAATGAGGCATCCAGAAGAAGCTTACTTTTACATCATACCTCATTTTTCCATGTAGCCTAAAGCAGAAGTAACTTGCCAGGTCAATAAGATAGCTCTCAGTTTAATTTATCTCACAGAGAAATGAAATCTCAAACACAGTTGTCATGGCTGTATTTGGCCAGCTCCATAGACTCACTATTTTTGAAAGAGATGTATATCAAGCAGTAAAAACAAACAAACAAACAAACAAACAAACAAAAAACCATAGGTATACAGGCCACACAGCTGAAATTGGCGGTTTTGGGAGGAGATGGTAGACCAGGATCCCTGCCCTGCCACACCAGCTGCACCCACCACCCAAACCCACCACTGTGACAATCTCAGTTTCACCACTTAACCCCTGAACTCTACAAAGATGCCAAACTGACCAAATATGTAGCCACTCAACTACTTGAATTCGTTATCAGTACTGTCATGGCAGAGGAAACACTAATTGGATAACACTACTAATTTAGAAGTCAATATGGATTCAAAGTCACCAAATGTTTAGAAACAAATCTAATAAAAGAAAATCAACTAGGAGCCGGAGAGATAACATGGAAGTAAGGTATTTTTTGCCTTTCATGGAGAAGGGAGGTGGTTTGAATCCGGCATCCTATATGGTCCCCTGTGCCTACCAGAGGCGATTTCTGGGCATAGAGCAAGGAGTAATCACTGAGTGCTGCCGGGTGTGACCCAATAACCGAAAGAAAAAGAAAAAGAAAATCAACTAACAACAAATTGGTTAGCAAACCTTCTGAAATGAGTACTCATTGCTAGACACATTAGTTTTTACAAATGTTCCTATTGCTGTACTTCTTAAATAATAATTTATCTTTTACTTACCTGTAAACAAGTAACATCAAATATATTATTATTATTATTATTATTATTATTATTATTATTATTATTATTATTATTATTATTTTGGTTTTTGGGTCACACCCGGCAGTGCTCAGGGATTACTCCTGGCTCCATGCTCAGAAATTGCTCCTGGCAGGCACGGGGGACCATATGGGGCACCAGGATTCGAACTGATGACCTTTTGCATGAAAGGCAAACGCCTTACCTCCATGCTATCTCCCGGGCCCCCAAATATATTATTTTGTGCCTGATTTTGTGCACACTAAAGGGGATAGGCTTAGAAATTAATGGGAATCTTGGGATTATCATGGAGGGACTTTTACATTGGTGGTGGAATTGATCTTGAAATTAATGTGTGATAAACAATTATATAATACATAGTCTTTAAATAAAGTAATTAAAAAATAACAAGATAACCTGTGATTTCACACAACGATGAAACCACTCCATTAGGAGGTTTGATTTGTATACTTATTTTTAGTATTCATTATCATTCATGTATAAGCAATTTTTAGAAACTTGTCATGAACTACAAAATAGGTTTTCTGTATTTTATGGTATAAACTTATATCTCTAAAAATAAAATTGATATGATGGATTTCCACTAATGCTTTCTATATATTTATACAAAATTGCAAACCAATAACAAGAACTAAAGAGCATACAGTAGTTAAATCACTTTGATTACTTATAATTGTGGAAACTACAATCCTGATTCAAATTTATGGCAACACATTTTGTTCCCTTAAAATCACCAGCGGTCATTCCTAACCACAAAGCAAAACAGCCTCTGACCACTGCTGGATTAGCAAAGACAAAACAAAACAAAACAAAACAAATAAGAAAACAAACAGACAAAACATTTACTAACTTTTTGATTAATGCAATACCAATGATTTACATATTTGTGTCTTCATATTATAAAGAGGAACAAAGATTTGCATAAAACTGAAATAAGTACCTGTTTTCATTTTGCTATAGCATTTGTGTTTTCACGGGGCAGAAGTGATCATTAGAGGCTTCTCATTCTCTTTCCCTATTGTTGTAAAATAAAAAGTTCCTTTGGTTTAAGACAGATTTCTATTTGTATTTAGTTCAAAAGTTTTTTCTGTTGAAATAATGAGTAAAATTTTATCTTTCCTAAAAATATTTTATCTTTCCTGAAATCAGTTGATTTTGGAGTTATAATTCATAAGAGATAAGAATTGCATCAGTTATAAAATAAAGAATTTCTCTTAAAAACCATAATATTTTAGGGGCTGGAGGACTAGCATAGTGATAGGGCATTTGCATTGCATGCAGCTGACCCATGATAGACTTCGGTTTAATCCCCCAGTGACCCATATGATTCCCCTAGCTAGAAGCAATTTCTGAATATATAGCCAAAATATACAGCGCCACTAGGTGTGGTCCCAAAATCAAAAAAGAAAATCATAATGATTTATTGGTGATAAATACATCACTGCATGAAGTAGAATCAGAATGATTTGTTGATAACTATGTATCACAAAAATTGCAGATTTTTGGGAAACATAGGTTTAAATGTTATAATTCACCCCTTATCAAATTTATCTGATGAGAATTTTACATCAAAATATGATTCTTATTTTACTAGAAAAGTGATTTTTGTATTACTAAAGCAATAGCACAATGGTAGGGCATTATACTTCCATGTTGGCCAACCCAGGTCCAACCCAGGTTTGATCCTCAGCATCTCCTATGATCCCCGAGCCTACCAAAAGCAATTTCTGAGATCAGAGTCAGAAATAAACCCTGAACGCTGCTGTGTTTGGCCTATATATATATATATATATATATATTTATATATATATATATATATATATATTTGGCCTATATATATATATGTGTGTGTGTGTGTGTGTGTGTGTGTGTAAAATTGTTGTATATTATATAATTAATGCAAGGCAATGCTAAGTTATGAATAGGTAAATTGACATCTGATCTGCTATCCAGGATTATTTTCTAATTTTAAAAGGACCACAAATATATGTATCCATGAGACTAATTTATAGACATATTTATATTTATAGGCTCTTTGTAGACTTATATTAGACATAAATAATACCAAAACTCTTTACTGATATTTGAACAACTGGGGAATAAAACTCTGCTTTGCTGGTAATTCCTCAATCATCCCCAAAGTTGATGTTACAACTTCCTTCATAAGGAAAAAAATATATATATATTGCCAATTTATACATTTTATAGAGCAGTCTAACTTTTTGCCCATCTCTATATCTATCCCTATTTCTTGCCCAAAAAGGAACATATTCAGTTGAAATAACAATTTAAAATTTATGAAGCCAGGGCAGTGGTGCAAGTGGAAGGGCATTTTCCTTGCACATCATAACCTAGGATGAATTGCAGTTCAATTCCCCAGTGTTCCATTTGGTCCCTGAAGCCAGGAGTGCAAAGCCAGGTGTAAATCCTGAGCATTACCGGGTGTGGCCCAAAATGCAAAAAATAAAATTTAAATATTTCTAATGGAGTCCCTTATTTTCTTAATAATAATTTTTATTTTGACCAAAATGGATTACAAATCATTCACAGTAAAATTATAAGTATATAGTGAGATTGAATCAAGAGTCATTCACACTATCAATGTTTGTCTACCTCTATCCTTATTCCAGTATGTATCCTACAGCCTCCTCCTTTGCTCCCAAAGAAACTAGCACACTAGTTTCTTTTTTTTTAATTTTTTTATTTTTTGTATATTGTTGACAATAATATTTTAGGTACATATTAACATAAAATCAGGGGGATTCCCATATCAAATTGTCCTCCCTCCACTTCCATTCCCGTTCTACCACCTATATCCTCCTCCCTCTCCCTTGAGGCTGCCAGAATAGGTGGTCCCCTCTGTGCCTAGCTTACAACTTAGTGGTCTTATACTTGTTTGGTCTTGGTACTTCCCTTATTTCCCCCTCTAACTGGTAGGTGGGTCTAGATAGTTCCTAGTTTCTTAAGTGTGAATGTGAAATATTATAGCTGCTCTCAAAGACACAATATCAGTTTCTCATGGATTTAAAATACTATATGATTCAGAAATTAAGTTTTAATTATATATCCCAAATATTTTTGTTCTGATATACCAGGCCATGTTTATTCCCAGTTTCAGCTCAGTGATCACTCCTGGTGGTGCTCAATGATCTGTATAGGTGATTGAACCTATGACAGCTACAGGTTGGCCAAACACTTTACTTACTGTACTAATGCAACCATTATAAGCCAAATAATTTATAATTTCTTGAATTTTTATTTATATATGCAAATATATACACATATTTAAAAGCCAAAATTTAGAATCTCCCAAATGTTCATGTTAAGGCATACTATTTAACGTTAATAAATATATATATGTATATATTTCTGATACTTGTGGCAAATGATTTGACTATAAAATATGTTAATATTGTGTCAGACAAAATGGCAAATATTATTAACTTTATTCTCAAGTTGGTATTTAATGAAGCATAATGTGCATTATTCAAAAGATCACATATCATAAAGCAAATGACATAATGAATTTTTTGCGCTGTTAACATTCATGTAAGCAATACTCTGATCAAGTAAACTTGAACTATATTCATACCTTATTCCCAATCATGCACAATTCTATTATTATTTTCACCAAATAAATGATTAGCCTGATCTTTAACTCCATAAACTAAAGTACACTGATGTCACTTATTAATGATTTACCATTTATTTTATCAAGATAAATAACATTGGCAAGTATTTGGGGGAAGTTTTTCAAGTAATATAAAGATAAAGCAAGTTTCATTATCTATGAAAAACACCATGTAGATTTCTTAAAAACTTAAAGATAAAATTTTCTTAAAACCTCATAATTCAACTTTTGTCCAAAAGTTTATTTACACATATATTTTCAAAGCAGCAGTTAATACAATAGCCAAGACATGGTGATACTCCAAATGCAATAACAGACAAATCAATAAAGTGTTCTGATATATTTGCAAGGAATACTGTGCAACTGTAAAAATAATTAAGGCATACTGTTTGCTGCAGCTTGGATTGACTGTAGGGCATCATGCTGAATAAAATTAACTGGATAATCTCATTCATCTGTATTGTAGTGTAACATATCAACTAATTAAAATTGCATACTGTAATGCAAACTGTGAACACTAGTTTGGCTGGAAAATAAATAGAAGAGATACACATAGGATCATGAATGGAAGATCACTACATTTTTGGTGCTGATGTTAGGAGACCTCATATATCTATACCATTGGAAACACATTATAATGAATCATACAATAAAAAACAATTTAAGCTAGGATGAAAGCAAGCATTGCCAAGTTTGAGAAAATAAACTTCATTATCAATCCCTCATACAATAAGTTATAGAAGGTATTACTAAATTTTTAAATATAATGTCATGGCATACCATATAAAAGATAAATCTTTACATTATAAAAATCAATATTTTAATGAGAGTACATCAAATGCATGTCATTTTCATGTATATTAACTAAATACATTGCAGAATAAATGAGAATACTGAGATTCAGAAGTAGAACTAATGTTATTTGAACACTCACTAACACTTAAACACATATACGTCATGCTACCACATATACAACTGAATAGCTAAAACATCTAAAACAAAAATAGCATGAAAACAAAAAGTTCTTTAACATTAACTTATATTATAAATATGTCATAATCAAAATAGTAAAACATATTGGATTCAACAAGCTATCAATTAATTCAACAATTAATTAATTAACAATTAATTAATTCAATTAATTCAGCAAGCTAGCAATTACTTTGAATTGAGATTCCAGAATTGTATTATTGAAAAATGTAGATAGGTACTTTGTATATGATAAATGAACTAAGAGTATACAATGAGAAAAAGATTAATATCTTCAATAAATGGTGCTGTTGAGAAAACAGGAGAGTCATGTGCAATATAGTGAATTTTGACATTTCTCTATTAGAATATTCTAGTGAATTAGTTCAATCTGGCACATTTATTAGCACAGAGTTGATCAATATGTTACATGTTCGAATAGGAACCATAAAATGCAGCCTAAAATAATATAAAAATATAATATTTGCCTGTGTAATATATTCAGATATTCAACTCAAATAATTGAAAAAAAGTAAAAATAATTACATAACCTGAAGGGCTAGATGATTGGCTCTAAAACATTTTTTTTTTCATACCCAGAAATGCTCGGGATTTTCACTTGGCTATGTGCTGAAATAACAGTGTTTTGAAAATCATGCTGTGTCAGGAATAGAACCCAGGGCTGCTAAATTCAAAACATGTGTTGAGTACTGATACTGTATCCCCAAAACATCAAAATAACAGATATTTCAGTGTATTACTTCACATAAGTGAGGCATGCCAACATCCGAAAGGCTTAGTAGAGTACTGATCAGTTTTTATTGTTTATTGTTTATAAAAATATCATAGTTTCTCTGATTGGAAATTATTGATAATTGTGCTTATTATTAGTTGAGAGTGCCTGTACAAGGAGAGCACAATATGTAGGGGTGCTTGCCTTGTACATGCCCAACTCAGGTTTGATCCTTGCAATGCCAAAATCTCAGCAAGCCCTACCAGGATTGATCCCTGAGCAGAAAGCCAGAAGTCAATAGGAGTGCCTATATAGTTCATTGTGTTTGGGTTAGTACCATTCCCGCCCTCTGAGCTAGTTGCCAAAAGAACATCCCTATTGTGACAATATTGTCACCTACCATGCAGTGACAGGTAGTCCCTAAAAAAAAAATTTCATATTGTTCTTTCCTCTGTCTCCTTAATGCATACATACCAATAAAATAGATGTTGAAGTTTCTCTACACTTTCTTACCTTACAAAAATGTGTTAGAATGCTTCAAAGCAAAAATGCTCTCTACAAGGTTTATTACAGTCCTAAATATACCAATCCAAAGATAGAGAGGACCTGTGACCTGGAGTAACAGTACAGCAAGTAGATTGTATCCCAGGTAACTGACCAGGGTTCACTCCCCAGCATCCCATATGTCCTCTGAGTACCACCAGGAGTAATTCCTGATTGTAGCAGAGTAATCAGTCCCTGAACATTCCCTTGTGTAGCAAAACACACACACACACCCAAACAAACAATATACCCAGATCGCTAAGTTATTAAGTTCTTAATGTTCTTTCCTCCCTTGCTCTCTTTCTCTATTCCTCTTACTCTTCATTCTACTCCATTCAAATTATTTCTTTTTCCCTAATTCTGTCATACATCACCATTTGTATTTTCTTTTCCTCTTGTCTTCAAAATTGATCATGAATAAATGTTCTTTTACATTAATTATGTTTGACTTTAAATAATAATTAATCCTATCTTTAATCTAAACTTTGAAATCTAGTGAATTGCATGTAATTAGAAAATATTGTATTTCATATTAATGAGATTGAGGCATCTGCTCTTTTTGAAGACTTTTCAACATAATTAAGAAAGTGAAAGGTATAATTTTCATTTTGTCTTGTATCAGTAATCAAAATATTCTCATTGATTAAATATGATAAGTACAATTCTGTCAGTGTTTGATTGCCTTTAAATATGTTTCACAATCTCTTCTTAAATTTACTTATATTCTACATTTTAAACTTCTAAGATTCTTGAATATGGGATATCAGTATGGTTATTTATTTTTCTTCCAAAGGATTAAAAAGTATATTTATTTTATGTTTTTGAATTACTGAAAGTCCTATTTGAAGGCAGAATAAGCCAATCATGTAAGCTAGTTGCAATTAAAGCAAAAATAAGGAGCTAGAGAAATAGCAAAGCAGTAGGCCGTTTGCCTTGCATGCAGTCACGCCAGAATGGATGGTAGTTCAAATCCCAGCATCCCATATGTTCCTCCATGCCTGCCAGGAGTGATTTCTGAGTGCAAAGCCAAGATTAACCCCTGAGAGCTGCTGGGTGTGACCCCCCAAAAAAACAAACAAAAAAGAATGGCTTCAGAGAAATTATGGTTGGTTAAGGCACATGCTGTGAATTTGGTACCCTCCTATTTCATATGTGTCACCACTTAATTCTCCAAAGTTTACCACGTTGAACTCATTACCTGGATGCCCCAGAGGAATTCTTTGAACGCTTCCCTATGTTGTATTCTGGGGATAGAGATAATACAAATACATAAGATGTTTACCCTGTGAGTTGCTGACCAATATTTGATTCCCTGCATGTGGGAAAATGAGTCCCCTCTTTGTGGAGACATTGCTTAGTGTAGAACCTATAGTATGTCCTGAGCATAGCTGGTACAGTCCTCTCTCCCTGAAAAAAAATAAATAAAAAGAAAAAAGAAAAGCATAGTGCAAGAATATACTGCAAGAGTATAGTAATAGTTATTGAAAACTTCTGGTATATATTTGCCTTTTCTAAAGTATATAGATGAAACTGGACCAATGGCATGTTTCTATGCATTAAGTTATGCTTTTAAGAGCATATCTGGATTCATCATATAAATATTTGCTGATACTAATGGGTCATTGATAACTTCTGACATCAGTGGTCACTGATAACTTTCTCTATTTAATAGCTAAGGGTACTAATTTCAAATAGTTACATTTTCAAGAGTCTTGGGGGATTTGTGTAAAATATAATATAGATTTGGGACAGGAGGAAATTCACTTGCATGCAGATAACTAAGGACAGGTGTTTTATGTGAACAAACAGTTGTTTAACTACTAGGAGGTAAAGGGTGTCATCCTGGAAAATACACAGGAGAATAAAGGGCAGACTTTAGAGTTTTATTCTTGGAAAGAGGTAGGCAACAACTTATCATATAAAATTTTTCTTTAAGAAGCTTTTCCTGGGGCCCGGGAGATAGCATGGAGGTAAGACGTTTGACTTTCATGCAAAAGGTCATCCGTTCAAATCCCGGTGCCCCATATGGTCCCCCGTGCCTGCCAGGAGCAATTTCTGAGCATGGAGCCAGGAGTAACCCCTGAGCACTGCCGTGTGTGACTAAAAACCAAAAAAAAAAGAAGCTTTCCCTGAAGTTTTACCAATGACTGAGGTAACAGAAATTAAAATACTTTCTTGTATGTATCATATACGTTTTTTCTTATAAGGATTTTTCTTTTCATCTTTTATTATAAACTCATATCAGGTTATTCATCTTATTTCTCATAATTGAATTCCTTAAATTTTTTAACTTTATAAAAATAGTTAGGAATATTTGCAGATATATGAACCTATCTTATATTTTATTTAATAAGTAATTGCCTTATTTATTGGTTGGGGTAATTATTTGTGAAGGGAACTAAATAGTTCTTACGATGTACTCCTGGTTCTGTTCCCAGTGATCACTGAGTAGTTCTAAGAGAATCCTATGTAGTTCTAAAGTTCTAACAGGGTTTGGCTTTATACAAAATTTGCCCACAAGTCAAGCATTCTAATCCTTGTAATACATCTCTGGCCAACATCCTTAATTCTTAGAGTGTACATTCATTTTGTTTCTTACTTCTCAAAAAATGTTGAGATGATATTTATGGTTTTAAAATAATCAAATATTATTGTTTTACTCAAATACTTAAGTTTTAAAGATTTTATTGAAGAAACACTGATTTTTAAACACTATGTATTTCATAATAATATGTTCCCATCTTGTGAATTTTATTATACCATACAAACCACTGTTATGCTTTGCTTCTCCTCTCTCCTGACTTCCTTTTCTTCAGGTAAAGTAAATACATCAATCAAGTGTTCACTTTCTGTTTGCCTTTTTATTTAGCTTTGTTCCTTTATCTATGTAAGAAACATATGAACATAATAAATAAGCATGAAAATAATAAAGAACATGAAATAAATGTTCATATATATGCATCTACATTTTGTTATGCATATATAACCTTATTATGCCGAGCCTATTAATTTGATTTGGTTCACACTGTGAGAAAGATAATTTATGGATTATATGATAGAAAAATTATATTGTAAGAAATCTCCCTGCTCTTTTTTACAGAAACTGGGTCAGTAACCATATATATTAAGAGGGTAGAAATAATTCTTTTTTTTTCCATGATCTAATCAGCACTTGCTACTTTTTGATCTTTGAGATATTCTCATGTATAAAGTGACATCTCTTTGTAGATGCAGTGATGAGCAATTTTGATATGCTTATTAGTCATCAGTATATTCATGGAATATTTCTATTCAGCTTTTCTGTCCATTTTTTAATGTTGCCTTCGTGGTTGTTGAGTTGCATGAGTTCTTTCTATATTTGGGGTAATGACACATTGTCAGTTGTATTTTCTGCAAATATTTTCTCAGAAATTCAGTAATATCTATGCTGTTTATTGTTATTGCTTGCTTATTTTTAGGTCACACCTTGCAGCACTCAGAGGTCTATATGGGGTATCAAACCTTGGTCAATCACATGCAAAGGAAGCACCTTATTCTCTGTACTAATAATGCTGCAGTACTGATTTCCTGTCAGTTTTAATGAGAATTTTCCTCACAGTATGTATATAGTTTGATGTTACTCAATTTGCTTATCAAATTGAGTATTTAATGATTGATTATTTGTAGACAATTTATATATTTTGAAATCTTCCTTAACCTATTTTTTCTATCCTTACTTATAATTTTCTACTATTTAAAATGTTCTTTTTTCAGCATAATTAAAAATAAAATTAATAAATTAGGATATTTTTAAATATCTCTGTCAATGACAAACCAAAGGAATATGATTTTCCTGTTCATATAATGAATGAAGATGTATTTTATAAATTAACTGCTTATGTAATACAATTTCTTGAAATATAGAATAAATAAAATACAGTCTGAAAACTGTAAAAAATGAAAATAGTTATATGAAGTAAAAAATGACAATTGGAATATCTGATTATAAGTAAAAAAACAAATGTTTTGTTGTCAGGGCCACGCATATGACTAATTCAGGTTCAATCTCTGGTATCCTATATTTTCACTGAAGCACCTTCAAGACTCATTTCTTAGCACAACAATAAGGAGTACTTATTGACTGTGCTCTAAACCCTTTGCCAAAATATTCTCTTGGAAAATAAAAACAAAACTGTATATGTTATCAACAATAGGTATAAACTCATGAAATTCAAATATTTACACATATACAATTAAATGACAAAATTAAAACAAATAATAAAACAAAAATAATTTATTGTTAAAGTACTATTTTGAAAAATTGTATCTATTTGCATCTATACTTACTAGGTTTTATGAACCAAATGAAAAATCATAAATTATTCAATTTGAAGTATGAGATATTTGAAGTCATCTTGGTCTAAATTTTGTTTGTTTGTTGTGGGACACACCTGGTGACACTCAGCTTTTACTCAAGGCTATGTGCTCAGTAAATGCTCCGGGCTCTGGGGACCATGTGGGACTCTGGGGATCTAACACTGTCCTTCATGGATCAGTTGCATGCAAGGGAAATGCTCAACCTCTGTGCTATCGTTCTAGCCCCCTCATAACGTGGAAGTCAAACACCTTTTTCAATTGTTAATGCATAAAGTTTGGTACTTTTCATTTTTGTTTAATATTATACATTTACAAGTAGTACCCAGTTAAAAATTGCTATTCAATCATCTAATTTTTTCCTGAATATTACTCCTACTGAGTACTTTTCCACATAATTTCCATACTGCTTATATTGCCAAGTTTTTAACATCTTTCTTTTCCATTTGTATGACTACATTTTATTTTTATTAGAAGCAAGATTTAAATTACTGTCGATGATAACAGTGCATTAATGATACAGAAGATCAAAAAAGCTGGTTCTGTATTCTAGTTATCATTAAGTCTTCTGTCTCTTAGACCTATTTTCTTTTCTTGTAAAGTTTGGTAGCTATAATATTTTAAAAGATTAAATAATGATCAAGCTGCACTGATTGGGCATTAATGATTTTGGTGTGTGCATATAATCTGGTTTTAATGAATATCTTACATGAGAGTTTTGAACACTGCTAGGTTATTGCAACATTTTATAGCTGTCATAAATATTAAAGTGAATTATGATACATCCAGAGAGATGACTCCAAGAACAAATACACATTATTTGCATCTAGGAGTCCTTTGTTCCTTCTCCAGTACCATCTGCTCCCAGACCATACTTGGAAGAAATTCCCAAGAATCTTGCAAGGAGTTGCTATTGAACATTAACCAATCTTGCTCAAAGATGAAAACCAATCAAAGAAATAAACAAAAATTAAAAGAAATCAAATAAAATGCCAGAGAAGACAAGTTAAAAAACTTTACAACTGAAAAAATACAATAAATATAATTATACTATGTATTTTCTTTCCTTTCCTTTCTTTTTTCTTCATTTTTCTCCTTTTTTTTTTTTTGGTTTCATTTCATTTCTTTTTATTTTCCTTTCCTTGGGGCACACCAGCTGTGCTTAGTGCTTAATTTTAGCTCAATGCTCAGAAATAACCCCTGATGTTAGTCAGAGGATGCCAATGATGGAACCCAGGTTGGCCATATGCAAGTCAATTACTTTAACCATTGTACTATCTCTCCAGCACCTGCATTTTCTACTCACAAAGTATATGAATCTAATGAAAAACACCACTCATGTTCCTTTCACCGATGTTTAAACAATAGAAATAGAAAAAAGAATAATCTTAAACATTTAGTGTATGCAACAATAAAGATTTAGAGTTGACATCTGTCATTGTCGACAAAATGTATTAACACCTGTTGAACTCCTCGGGGGAGACATTGCTGGCTGGTGGAAACATATGGGAAAGTAGGATGTCAGTTTTTATTTTGTAAGTTTCATTTAAAATTTTTCTAATCATATAAGAGATAGTTTCATAATGTTATTATCATGACTATAATTTATCTTTTTATTCTTCCATGTAGAAAATACTAGCAGTATGGAACAAATATAGAGTAACTTAATACTCCAAAGGTAAAATAAGGAAAGGTGACTATGGAGGTATTTTGTAAAGTAATCAATAAAAGGAAAAAATTTGAAAAAGAAAATATATGGTATGAATCCTCTAAATTGAATAAGACATGAATACAAAAGACTTTATATTTTAAATAAAAATGTCCTATCCTACAACACTTAAATAACTGGGATTTTAAAATTATATTAGTGTAATTTTAGCCTTATCACTGTTTATAGAAATATAAAATTATTGAAAATTATTAGCATGTAATCAGGTGAATACATATTGTAAGATTCTTGTTCATATCACCATACTACATGATATTATTCTGAGGGTAAATTTAGTGCCGAACTTATAAATAAGGATGAAAAATTACATTGATTATATTCCCTGAATATAATAATACATATAGTGCTATTGTTTTTACATTTTGTACACACAGTATTAATTTGTTTCTTTAGTGAGGATAAGAATTTTGATTTATTTTGTTGATAGGTATGTTTATTGATAGATATAATAGGTTTCAGAGGCTTATTAACTCTACATGGTGCCTATATTAGTAATTCCACATTGTTGTGTGATAGGATTATATTTTTTGTAATGTCCTGCAAAAAACTTTCTTTCTCTTTCTGTTAATTATTCTCACTTGGCACATAAGTAGAAATGCATAATGAAGTACCAGGAATTCTATCTATTTGAACAAGTAATTTCTCTCAAGGTGACATTCTGTAGTTATGAAGGCAGATTTCCTAACTTCATGTTTAAAATGCTTATGAGATAGAAGTTTAGGCAGTGTTTTTTTCTTGCACAATTTGAAAATGATAATTATTGATATTTTATCTGTGAATACATTATATTTACTTGCCAGTCCTTAAAAAGCTGCCTTTTTAAGAATGTTAACAAAATGTTTAATAAAATGTTTAACAAAACATTTCTCTAGAAAATATGCATCATAGTGAAAAAGTTGTAGTTGCTCAATAGTGTTAAGACAGCTAGGTTGAGTTTCTTCCATGGCATGAGAATCACAAAAAATGACAAATAAAGATCACCACAGTGGCTAGAGGATTGCCTTAGTCATTGACACATTTTTTTCAATGACAAGAAAATGAGTTGACCTGCACTTGAATAATTTGAATGCTGTAAAATGAGGATGAATTGGTCTAAATATCAACTGAAATGTGACTTTTTTTCTCATATAAGAATAGGAGCTTTCCAAATAAAAAAAAGTAGAGAAATTGATATTTAATTTAAATTCAAACATTTATAAATTTTATGAGAGCATATTTTTGAGTGATTATCTCATGGAAAAGATAAAATTAAATGCAGTGTTATACATTATCAAATGCAACAATTATTATCTAACCAATTTTCTTTTAGTTTTTTTGACAAACATTCAATGTCAATGAGTAGTTGTGAATGGGCTGTTATAAAATCATGAACAGGATAAGCATATCCTTATATTATTTCATCAGAAAAGTCCAAGATAATCATATTCATTTATATTAAATATGTTAATATTACACTATTAATATTAATAAAATATTAAATGTATGTAAAGATACACATTTCTATTTTTTGTTTGATTTCACATTTTTCTTCTTTTATAACTTAGAACCTAATGATTACTTCTAGAAATAATCCATATATTCTGTATCATTATTGTGATTACATGCATATATCTATCTATAGATATTGAAACTGATTCACAGATTTCTCATTATAATAGATTTATAAATATTTACATTCATATTTATAAATCTAGTAAGGTGACTTTTAAAGTTAGTGTCTTAGTTTTGTCTCTCTCACCAATTGGCTATACAGATATGTATATAGCTTCAAGGAAAATATTATAAAATATTGTCAGTATGTATTCATGACTACATATACATATTTACATATACATATAATACATATATTATTTCTAGTTTATGGATTTTTATAAATTATATATATATGTATATATAAATGTTTGTTCTTTGAGCCTCACTTGGTGGTCATATTTCTACTGGATCTATCTTCAGGGAACTCAAATTCAGATCAGTCATGTGAAATGGATGTGACCTACTGCTGTTACTATAGTGAAATTATCATTGATTCTATAGTCTCATTGTCTCCTATTTTTATTCTCTCTTTTCTAGTTTATCAAAATGAACAATAAACACTGTTTTATTTTATATTCTCTTTATCACCAAAAGAAAATTGTAGAGGGATTTTGAAACACTGAGGTAGTATAGTACTCCTCAAGTATAAAATAATAAATTTATATTTAATAAATATGATGCCTTGCTTTAAAATGTAAAAGAAAATAAGAATGAATATACCATCTTCATTTAAAAATTATGCAAAAGTGCTGTTGAAAATACTGCCAAAGTTATATGAAAATAAGGTACTGGTTGATAGAAAAGCAAATGCAAAGTCAGGTATTTAAAAGGTAAATAATTGTTATCCCAAAACAAAAGCTTTTAAATCTCAAAACAAAAGGCCACAACAACTACACAGTGGGTAGGGCATTTGCTTTGCATGCAGGCCACCTGGGGTTCAATCCAGGACATCTGTAAGGTTCTCAAAAACAGGAATAACCCTTTAGCAACACCAGTGTGGCCTCAAACCAGAAAGCAACAACAGGAATAACAAGACAACATATGTTAGGTCACGCCTATTTTATTTCTATACAAAGTACTTTAGCCTTCACTCCCTCTGCCAAGACTTTTGAAATGTTAAAACCTACCAGGATAAGATAGCTCAAGACTGGACCCTTCCTGCTCTGGGGTTGGATTGAATGAATGGCAGCTCTCTTGCCCCAAGAGATTAAAAAGCTCTCCTGATCTTTTACCAATCTCAAGAAGATCAGGTTGGGGAGATGAAAAGGCATCCGGGAACCCATACACCATGAGAAATTCTCAAAAGACAAAGCGGAAACTTTTACTACCATCATAAGTACAAGACCTGCATTACACTACCTCTTTTCGTCCTTTTCCCCAAATGCAAGATACTCTCTTGCATCACCTGGTGGCTTGAATTAATTTTTTATTTCATCTCTTAAAAATCTTTTTCTTTATATATATATATATATATATATATATATATATATATATATATATATGAACACAAATATCTTTATTTCTATTCTTATCTTTTTTGGGTATGTGAACTGTTTTTGTTTTCTTCTCTCTATACCCTCAAATACACCAGCAATATAATATAGCATCTTTTCTCCCTGCAAAGGCATACTAAAACAAAGGGGAAGTCTATAAAAATGAGCTTTTATTTACTAGGGATAAGAACTCATACTTGTTTACAATACGGGGTATCTTCTACCTGAATAATATGTCACGTGAACCCAACATAGACCGCAGGTGATTAGACACCAACCATCCAGCCTTGAACCCAGGATCACAGACATAGAAACGACATACTTCTTCACAACAGTCACTGGAAACAAATTCCAACCGGGACATCCTTAATAGTACTCAGACACCAATAAGTGCCAGCCCAATTATGAAATACCCTGACAACGAGGAAAATGAGAACAACTTGACCTAAAAGCAAGTTATCCTACCTCACCAGCTAACAATAAGACAAAATCAGAAGACTTGTCACCCTTTGGTCTATCCATATGCCAAGATTGTGATTTACAGATGACTGGCTAGCAGAACTATGGCCAGACTGTATGTATACTGGGACCAATAAAAAAGCCCTAGTCTAGGGCATGAGCTCTGACCTACATAACAACGATGATCTTCTAGTTCCAGAGGTCTGTCTGAGACTACTGCATCGGAAGGGGATTTCTGGAAACATAAAGAACCATATGGTCCCCCGTGCCTGCCAGGAGCAATTTCTGAGCATGGAGCCAGGAGTGGACCCTGAGCACTGCCGGGTGTGACCCAAAAAC